>VZRI01014236.1:73736-84423 GCA_013397515.1 Upupa epops | reverse complement strand
CCAACCCCTATTAAAAAGAGAGTTCTTTCTTTAATCAAAACGGTGTTGGTTGTGAATGTTTCAGAGCTGCTGGTCTCTCTCCCTCACGGCTGTCGATGCTGTTTGTGTCCCTGTTCCCCCGGGACAGGGCTGAACGGCTGGAAGGTCTCTCAACTGGGGACGTCTGAGCTGCTGGGGGGTGTCCAGCGCAGAGCAACGGAGATGGTGGAGGGAGGAGAGCAGCTCCCTGCTGAGGAGAGGCTGAGGGAGCTGGGGCTCTGGAGCTGGGAGAGGAGGAGGCTGAGGGAGTGCCCTCGCACTGTCCTTGGCTCTGTAAATTCTTCAGGGCAGGGCATCTCCTGGGTGGTTGGCACCACACTCTGACCTCCTGGCTCCTGGTGATGGATGCTCTCCGTGCCCACTACAGCATCAGCCCCCTGGTCACCGGGAAGCTCCTGGGTTGTGAGAAGCCGCATTACTCCTATTGTACACCCGGGAGGGAGCAATGTGCCCGTCCCTGGGAGCTGAAGCCCCACTTCCAGAAGCCCAGCTCTGTACCTTTGGGTTTGCAGTGCTCGGGGGGGTCTCTGCTGTGTCGGTAGCTGCGCCCCTGCCTTCCCCTGCAGCTGAGGGAAAGCAGCACATTCAGGTCTCACTTCATGCTGAGTGACCATCATGTCGTTGGAGTTTGCTGTTTATCTTAGCTGTTGTTTATGTTCTGCATGAGATGAAGGTCACAGAGAGAGATGGGTTTTACCAGCCCAATTAATATATCTGCAGGAAAGCAGCCGAGTGCTCAGGCTTTGGAGCCCTCTGCCTGGTCTGAAACACAACCAACAGCCTGTCTGCTAAGCTGAGGCTGAGAAGGATTGTTCAGCATCCGTGCTGTGACATCTCCTTCCATCAGCGTCGCAGCCCCGCTGGTCTCCAGCTGCTGCCCACAAGGGCAGAGCAGAAGGCTGGTTCATCCCATTCCGCGGCTGGTGGTGGCCTCTGCAAGAAAGCAGCTCCCACCTCTGCTCATCCTCACTCTAAGTCCTGCCTGTGCTGCACAGGGAGGTGTCTTTTGTCCTCCTCTCCATTGAGTAACTGGGATCAGACTGGGATCCACCTGGCTGGAGAGGAGCCCTGGAGGCAGGGTGCTGGGGGTCTTGGTGGACAGCAGCTCAACAGGAGAGAGCAGAGCGCTGCTGGGGCAAAGAGGGCCAGCAGGGTGCTGGGCTGCAGTAACAAGGGCAGCACCAGCAGAGAGAAAGGTGTTCTCTTGCCACTCAGCTCTGCTCAGACCCCACCTTGAGCACTGCGTTCAGGTTTGGTCCCCAGTAGACAAAAAAGATGCAGAGAGACTGGAGAGGGACCAGAGAAAGGCGACCAGGATGATCAGGGGGCTGGAAGACCTCCCATGTGAGGAAAGGGTGAGAGCACTGGGTCTGTTCAGCCCTGAGAGGAGAAGGCTGAGGGGGACCTTACTGCGATGCTCCAGTCCATCCAGGGTGGCTGCCAGGAGGATGGAGACTCCCTTTGCACAGAGAGTCCTGCAGGAAGGCCAAGGGGGAAGGGTTACCAGTTGCTCCAGGAGAGATTCCCATTGGATTGGAGAGGAAAGCTGTTGATGTTGAGAGCTGTCAGACAGTGGAAGGGTCTTCCAAGGGCAGGGGGGGATTGCTCAGCTGTAGACAGTGCTCAAACTCAGCTGGATAGGGGTCTGGGCCAGCTCATTTCGACTGGATCCTGCTTGAAGAGGTCGGACTGGGTGACCCCTGAGGTCCCTTCCAACCCACAACCCTGTGATCCTGTGAGCAGGAGGTTTAGCATCACAGTTCTCCTCCAGCACTGAGAGCGAGAGCTGAGCCTTGAGCACCTGATGGTTCTGCAGAGGCCATGGCAGACACACGACCACTGGATCGCTTGCTGGGCCCCAGCAGCTGTAAGGGGTTGAAGTGCAATGTTCTTTCAGCTCTGGGAAAGCAGACTGGCAGAAAGAGAGGACCAGAGAGGCCACAGCCCTTGCTGAAGAGCTGCGCTCCCATCGCTGACCTGTGAGAGCCTCCGTCTCCCTTTTGCCCTCCTCTTTTACTCTGCCCTTGAGTGAAACAAGAGGCATTGACTTCCACAAGAAGAGGGATGGGTTTGGATGCCTGTGCTGCTCTCCCCCACGACTGACCTCAATCACCCTTAGGCTGTGGAGGAGAGGAGGTGCCAGGCTCCAAGCCCTGGACCCCTCTTGCTCTCTGAGGAGGAGCTTTTGTTGTTGGTTTGGCTTCAGGCTGTGGAGGGCAGCTGAACCCTCCTGACCCTGCCAGGAGCTGAACACCCACTGCTGGGATCATTTTGCTGGATTGACTGGAGGTGTTCCATGAGCTGGCGTGTAAACCCTCTCACCCTTATTCCTGTGTGTCCATCCAGGACCCTCACCCTGCCCTAGGGCTGCTCTTTCCACCTAACTCAGGTCAGCAGTAGCAGTGACTCCTACAGCCTGGTGTCCAAGCTGCACTGGCGTGGGGCTACCCTTCCTAAAGCTCTACTGAAGCAGGGGAGAGAGTTTAGGGGGGAACTCTGAGGAGTAGGGTTAACCTCGAGGATCCTAAGTCTTTTCCAACCTCAAGGAGTCAATGACTCTGAGATGAGCACCAACATGCCCTGCCCACATGAGGGTCCATCCAACACGGGATAGAAGCGATGCCACGGCTCATGTGCCCTCCCAGGGACACTTGGGGTCCCATCATCCAGCAGGAGCACCCTGTGGAGTCAAAGCCCTTTGCTGCAGTCAGCGTTGTGCTACCCCTTGGTAGAGACCTGAGGGGTGCAAACCTTGCGTGAGTAATGCAGGCAGCACCCTGCCTGCTCTGCTGATGCCAAGCAGGCACAGGGAGGTGGCACTCTGCCTGCTCTACCGGTACCAGGGCAGGGGGTCAGGAGTCAGGGTGCCACTTGGCCACTGTCCTGTGCTCACAGAGCAGCCTGGTTTGGACAGATGTTGGAGTTCTTTGGTCTCAGCTCATCTTGAAGGGTCGTCAGCACGGATACTGCTGACAGAAAGAGCTCATCTCTGCCTCAGAGCCACAGGCCTCCCCTTCCCTCCTCTGTGCACACAGAGGGAGAGAGGTCAAACGCTCTTTACTCCTAGTGACCTGGCTGTCACTTCCATTCACCCAGCGCTTTGGGCTGTGACGTCTCAAAGCCCTGGGTGTCACCCCAGTAAGCAGGTTTTCTTCCTCCGCTGTGCAGATGAGGAGAGTGGGGATGACAGGGACAGCCCTGGGCAGAAGAGGGCACAGAGGACTGAAGACGGCTCCTTTCTGAAGCAGCAGCAGCAGCAAGCGTGAGCCTTGCTGGCCTCTGCGTGGTGCAACGCGGGGGGGATTCCGTGGCCATCTCTCCTCACACCTCTCCCAGCTTCTCCCCTTGGGCCAGGGAGTCCCATCCTCAGGCTGTGGGGAAGGTGGTAGAGTGCAGCTTCAGGCAGCAACTCCAGTGTGTCCCCACGTTGCCTTTGTGGGAGTCCCTTGCTTTGTGATGCCAGAGAGTAGAGGTTAATGGGACAGACTAGTTGGGGGCCTGTATCTAGTGGGGTCCCCCAAGGATCAGGACTGGGAGCAGTCCTCTTCAATCTACTCATTAATGACTGGGATGAGGGATCAGGGGGCACTGTCAGCAGGTCAGCCGAACCCCCAGCAGCCTGTGCTGCCATTCAGCGAGACCTGGACAGGCAGGAGAGCTGGGCAGAGAGAGATGGAGTGAGGGACAACGAGGGTCAGGGGAGAGGCTGGCATCTGGGCAAGAACAACCCCAGGGACCAGGAGAGGGTGGGGACTGAGCTGTTGGAGAGCAGGGGAGGAGAAAGGGACCTGGGGGTCCCAGTGGCCAGCAGGGTGACTCTGAGCCAGCAATGTGCTCTGGTGGCCAAGAGGGCCAACAGCATCCTGGGGGGATCAGAGGGGGTGGTTAGCAGATCCAGAGAGGTTCTTCTCCCCCTCTGCTCTGCACTGGTGAGACTGCATCTGGAGGACTGTGTCCAGTGCTGGGCCCTTCAGTTCCAGGAGGACACAGAGCTGCTGGAGGTGTCCAGTGTAGAGCAATCCCTAAGGAGTCTGTGATTCTGTCTTCCTCGCCGTTGGAACCGGTTGCCTGGCAAACACCGTGTGCGCTCAGTCAGGGCTTCATTTCCCTTCCTCGGCTCCTCTGTCACCAGCAATACTCTTCTCATATTTACCGTGTCTTTCTGCAGGGAGCATCCCTATCCCCCTGGAAGGAGAGCTGTCGCTACCAATGTACTGCTCTACCATCCCCACTCCCAACCCTTCAAACATATTGACTTCACAGAATCAAGAGGAAGAGGTCCAGGACTGCGGGGATCGATGATCTGAGCGTGTTTCCTGAAATCCTCCTGGGCGAGGGCTGACACATCTGAGCACTCACTGAGCACCTCTCCGACTCCACAAGGCACACTGTGATCGTAGCGGATGAAAATGAGCATCCAGTACAACAGAGAGGTTCTGTTTAAGGAGCTTCAGATCCTGCGGGATGAAGGGGTTCGGCCAACACGAGGTGATGTGGATTGCAGCCGAACGAGATGGAGATGGCGATGGTGAGGGGCTCACGGAGTGCTTTCATGTGTTACAGGGACGACACAGAGCTGCTGGAGGTGTCCAGTGTAGAGCAATGAAGAGGATGAAGGAAGGAGAGCAGCTCCCTGATGAGGAAAGGCTGAGGGAGCTGGGGCTCTGGAGCTGGGAGACGACGAGGCTGAGGGGGACCTCATTCCTGTCTAGAAATAGGTGAGGGGTGGGTGTCAGGAGGATGGAGCCAGGCTCTGCTCAAGGGCATCTGGGGACAGGACAAGGGGCACTGGGTGCCAGCTGGAACAGAAGAGGTTCCCTCTCAATCTCAGCAGGACCTTCTTCCCAGGGAGGGTCCCGGAGCCCTGGACCAGGCTGCCCAGGGGGGCTGTGGAGTCTCCTCTGCAGACCTTCCAGCCCCGCCTGGCTGTGTTCCTGTGCCACTGGGCCTGGGTGACCCTGCTGTGGCAGGGGACTGGACCGGATGATCTTTCCAGGCCCCTTCCCATCCCTAAGGATTCTTCGTGCTACAAAGAGATGCAGAAATAGCAACCACACTTTCTCTCCTGCACTATCAGCCAGTGGAGATACCTGTGCTGCCTTCACACTGCTCGGAGAACAAAGCCTTTTACAGGACCATCCAGGTTGGAAAAGACCTTCAAGCTCATCGAGTCCAACCCTGAACCCGACTGTCCCAAGGCCACCGCTGAGCTCTGTCCCTGAGCTCCAGATCCCCTCGAGTGTGAAACACAGCCGGGGATGACCCTTCTACTTCAGCAGCTCCACGTAAAACTGAGTTGGGCAGAAGCTTTCGTCACACCGAGCGCCCGCGGAGCCGCCTGTGGGAGAGCCATCACTTGCTGGTCACACGTTGAAGCAATCGTTGTGTGGAGCAGCCTATCTTTAGCAGGATCATTACGACCTAGGGGGATTGAGTTAACCAAAGCCAGCTGGATTCCCAGGGTGGAAGGGTGTCAGTCAATAGCAGCTGGAAATACAGAGCGTTGTTCAATAGCTGGGTGACGAAAATCAGAGCTCACGTGTCTGTGCCCTTCACTCAACCGGAGGTGATGATTCCCGCTGTGACCTGGGGCACTCTGTGACCTCCTTGGGTTTGGGGTTTGGGGCAGTTTCACTGAGGCGTTGAGAAGCAGCAAGACTTTACCACCCCCACGTTTCAGCATCAAAAGGATGAGGAAAGGCTGAGGGAGCTGGGGCTCTGGAGCTGGGAGAAGAGGAGGCTGAGGGGGGACCTCATTCCTGTCTATAAATAGGGGAGGTGTGGGTGTCAGGAGGATGGAGCCAGGCTCTGCTCAAGGGCATCTGGGGACAGGACAAGGGGCACTGGGTGCCAGCTGGAACAGAGGAGGTTCCCTCTCAATCTCAGCAGGACCTTCTTCCCAGGGAGGGTACCCCTGAGCCTCCTCTTCTCCAGGCTGAACAGCCCCAGCTCCATCAGCCTCTCCTCGCAGGGCTGACNAGCCCTCTTGGCTACCTGGGCACATTGCTGACTCATGCTAAGTCTACTGTCCACCAGTACCCCCAGGTCTCTTTCCCCCTGAGTACTCTCTGCCATCCTTGCTGACTCTGTGATTCTGTTGTGTGACTCTAGAGTATTTAGAGGGACCCTCCTTCCCAGCAGCCAGCTGCTGGCAGTAGCCCCAGCCCCGTAACCCCGTGCCAAGTGTCACTAGCTCCCTCTTCACAGCCTGGAAGAGCTCATCGCCTGAAAGAAGCGCTGTCACTGCCTTGCCCTCACGGCCCATCCTGACAAGAGAAGACAGTCTGAGGTTTCCAGGAACTGCTGGAGCTCCTCACAGAACCTCACAGCAGAGCAGGAGATGGCCCCTGGCCAGAGCGGCAGCGCCCCGGTGCTGCCATCCAGCCGGCGCTTGGGCATCGCTCGAACAAGCCTCTCTCGTTTCATAAAGGAAGGCATTAATAATTCCTGGCAGGGGACGAGGAGCTGCCCTCCAGCTCCTCACCACCCAGGCAGATGACAGAGGAAAGGACATTGTCTGATGCTCTGAGAGCGGAGGCTGCTGTCTGTGGCCCTACAGCAGTCCCTGGGCCACCGTGAGAAGATGCCCAAGCCTGCTGCTTCTCACGCCAGCCCACGCTGGGACCGGCTGCCTCGCTAACGCCTTGCTGGCCCTGTGAGCTGGGTGGTCTCACGAGGAGACACAGAGCCTCAAGGGTGCCGGTGTCCTCACGGGGGCTGAAGGACAGGGCATCCTGGCGAACACCACCAGCAGGCTGGCTGGTCCTCGGTGCCAGGTGGGTGGCCTCAGCAGTGGGCTGGATGGTTCTTCCTCACCCCTGCTTGGGCACTGTGCTGCCGAATTCACCCTTGAGGGGTTTTTGAGAGCAGCCCATCTCCTGCCTCAAGCTACCTCTGCTGGTGTCGCTGCAGGGGAGCATCAGCGTTTGCACTGAGAGCGGGCGAGTGCTGGAGAGGCTGAGGGAGGGAATGACCCTGTTACCCTGCACTGGGCAGAGGGCTGGCAGGCCGAACGAAGCCCAGGACGTGCCCTTCTCCTACCACTCTAAAAGCTGCCTTAGCAGCCCTCTTAGCAGCAAAAGCTCTGGATGAGCAGCCCTACCCTACTGCTGCACTGCATCCGACCCAGCCCTTGCTCCATCCTACTCCTCATCACCACAGAGCCCTCAGCTCTTTTTCCCTGAAGGATCACTGCGGCCACCAACCCTGTAAGCTTGGGTTTAAATCCTGAGGCAAAGGGCAGGGCGAAGGAGGAGCTGGAAGTGATGCTGAGGTGAAGCACAGACCCCAAGCGATGCCGAGGCTGTCTGTGAGGAGGGAGGGGACCTACGAGGTGTTTGGCTCTCCGTGGGCTGGAAATGAAGACGTTGCTCGGCAGCGCGAGGGGAGAACAATCAGACAAGTCTTTCGAAAGGGCTTGGTGACCTTTCCCTCTGTCAGCAGCCAGTGAAGATGTTTTCGAATAAAACAGAAAGAAATAACCCAGTGTTAGGAGGGTAGGGAAGCTGAAAGGACGTTGCTTCTGCTCCCATCAGCTCGAGTTTCTTGGCACCAGGCAGGAGGGATGGGCTCGTAAGATGGGATGTGTGTGCTTAGACTGACAGGAGATGGTCTCCTGCCCAGGGGGGCTGTGGAGTCTCCTTCTCTGCAGACGTTCCAGCCCCGCCTGGCTGTGTTCCTGTGCCACTGGGTCTGGGGGATCCTGCTGTGGCAGGGGGATTGGACTGGATGATCTTCTGAGGTCCCTTCCCATCCCTAAGGATTCTGTGATTCTATTTGCATGAATAGAGAATGGGAGGAGAAAGGGTTGAGGAGAGCCCTGAGGAGAAGGACTTGGGGGTGTGGGTGGACCAGCAGGAGCAATCAGCGTGCACTTGCAGCCCAGAGAGCTACCCGTGCCCTGGGCTGCAGCAGTCAGTCGAGGGAGGTGATTCTCCCCTGCTACTCTGCACTTGTGAGACCCCACCTGCAGTACTGGGTCCAGTTCTGGAGTCCCCAACATCAGAAGGACAGAGAGCTCCTGGAAGGGGTCCAGAGGAGAGCAACTCAAATGATCAGAGGGCTGGAGCACCTCCCCTATGAGCACAGGCGAATTGAGGTTGTTCAGCCTGGAGAAGAGGCTTCCAGGTGACTTTAGAGCAGCTTTCCAATATCTGAAGGGGGCTACAAGAAAGTTGGGGGGGGGGCTTTTGACATGGGGGGTAGTGAGAGGACAAGAAGGTCCTGCTGAGATTGAGAGGGAACCTCCTCTGCTCCAGCTGGCACCCAGTGCCCCTTGTCCTGTCCCCAGATGCCCTTGAGCAGAGCCTGGCTCCATCCTCCTGACACCCACCCCTCTCCTATTTATAGACAGCAATGAGGTCCCCCCTCAGCCTCCTCTTCTCCCAGCTCCAGACCCCCAGCTCCCTCAGCCTTTCCTCATCAGGGAGCTGCTCTCCTTCCTTCATCCTCTTCATTGCTCTATGCTGGACACCTGTCTGGACCGGAGGGCCCCAGCACTGGACACAGTGCTGCAGAGGCTTGGATGAAGGGCAGACAGCAGTGGGGAGAGGATCAGCAGTCAGGTCTGTGTACACGTAGCACCAGTGCACTGTAGAAGCGACAGGAGCGCTCGTACACACACTGCCGTGGCAAGCTCCTGCTGATGGGATGGGTTTTAATCTCTCAGAACCTTGCTTTTTAGGGGGGAGCTAAGCTATACTAGATTGGTTTTGGAGCCCTGATGTCTACAATTACACTGTGTTTTTACTGCGATGGCCTTGCAGATGGACTTGGCCATAAATCAGTGCAAGGTCGTGATGAAAACCCCGCAGCCTGGTTGTTCTGCTGAGGGGAACTGCAGCTGCTGGTGCCTGTGACTCACAGAAGCCTTCTCATTATTGCCTCCCTCTTTAAAAGTAGGGAACAAACACCCTCTTGGAATAACACCAGACGTGAGCACTGCTCCGTGCCTGAGGGGAGCCAGTTTCTGAGCTCAGGAGGGCTTCTGCAAAGCACTGGGAGCGAATGGAATCGCCGGAGGTCTCGGGATTCTCTATGAAGAAATCAATCCAGTTCAGCTTCACCTCAGTGGCGCCTGGGGATCTGGAGAATATTCTAGATGGAGCAGAGTTAGTGCTCTTAGGAAAGAGAAGTGTTTGCACAGGATTCCTAACGATATTCGTTTCTAATGAAGGGAGGCAGTTGGCGATGATTTGTGGCTGGAGATAGACAGGAGTGATGAGAAATCAGAGGGGAACAATGTGCGCTGATGACTTTGCGGCGTCTCCGTAGGGTGATTAGTATTGCCTTCCGTGAGGGAAGTGTCCCGGTGAATTGGTAAGAAGTCCTTCTCGGTTTCTCGCTCATTTCCCTAAGAATACAAAGATTAGTCCTCATTTAACTCTCTTCTCTCTGAAGGAGATGGTCTAGCAAGCCCAGAATCAAGTCACCGCCATAGACATCCTCAGTGCTGTCACACCCCGGTGCTTTCCTTACCCTGCATCCCTGCCTCTGGAGCCCTGACTCTGCTCCAGCACATAGCCCTGTAGAGCCCAGGACTCATCCCCACTGTTGTTCCTGTCTGGAATCCCTTTTCCATCTTTTCTTGAACAGGGCTGATGGGGAGATGCTGAGGAGCTGGGGCTGTTCGGTCTGGAGAAGAGGATGCTGAGGGGAGACCTCACTGCTCTCTGCAATTACCTGAAGGGAGGACAGAGTGAGGAGGGGGTCAGTCTCTTCTCCCCAGGGACTAATGACAGGACAGCAGGAAACGGGATCAGGCTGTGCCAGGGGAGGGTCAGACTGGATCTGAGGGAAAACTGCTTCCCAGAAAGAGTGGGGAGGCCTTGGCACAGGCTGCCCAGGGAGCGGGTGGAGGCAGTGTCCTGGAGGGATTCATAAATGAGTCCTGTGGCCCTGGGGGACAGGGTTCAGTGAGCAGGGTGGGGTTTGGTTGATGGTTGGACTGGACCTTGGACCATCTCTTCCAACCTTAATGCCCCTGTGATTCTAGATGTCTCTTCTGCCATCTCTGTGGAGGTCTTGGCAGTCCAGAAGGGAGCTGGCTGCAGTGGCCCTCTCTCCAGCTGATTTGCACCATGAGGCTCAGAAGTAGCATCTTCCAAGACAGCAGAGACAGCATCTGGAGGTCAGAACTCTCTTCAGCCCACTGGCCCCTGGGACTTTCAGGTGAATAAGTTCATTCATTGCAATTTCTTCTCCTAGGAGAACACTTCCAAGACTTGTACCGTGTCTATTGACCTCGCTTTGCTGCAGCCCTGCGGCTCCGCAAGGCTCTCTCTGTAATAAGGGGACCTGTAACTCACACCATGTTTATTTGACAGGCTTGTGTACTCAGACTGAGGGCAGACGATGCTGGGGAGGCACAATTTCCCCCTTCCTCTTGCTGTGATCCCGGAATGCTTGGTCTCCTCTGCCTGGGATGACGGGGTCACGTAGCTGGCACAGACTGAGAACGTCCCGTGGTCCTAACGGTCAGGGTTTTACTGGCTGACTGTTTGCTGAGTCCAACTTTAGTTTAGCAATCAGGTCGGGGTGAATATTTTATCAGTGTGGTGTTTTTAGAACAATAAATGGTAATGCATTTTATTTAAGAGATGTTCTCATTCCAGCGCAGAGCAATGAAGATGCTGAAGGAAGGAGAGCA
>VZRI01014236.1:51578-73624 GCA_013397515.1 Upupa epops | reverse complement strand
TGTGGAGTCTCCTTCTCTGCAGACGTTCCAGCCCCACCTGGCTGTGCTCCTGTGCCACTGGGTCTGGGGGATCCTGCTGTGGCAGGGGGACTGGACTGGAGGATCCTTCCAGGTCCCTTCCGATCCCTAAGGACTCTGTGGTTCTACAATTTCATAAATATTTCCATAGGAGCTCGAGGAAGCTGCACTGCATGGCAATTCCTCACCCCACTGTGGAGGAGCCAGGCAGCTCCCCCTTCCCTGCTCAGCAGCCCTGTGATTTCTGACCATGCCTCGGATTGCTCAGAAGCAGAACCTGCTCTCCTTCAAGTGACTGTTAAACGGGTCTGGACGGGAGCAACTGCATCCCAGTACTGATGGGGCTGGAAAAGTCCTTCAAGATCATCCAGTCCAACCTAAACCCAACCAAGCAACCCTAACATCTGACACCTAGCTCATGCCACTCAGCATGACTGGTTGCACTGATCTGCTCGAAAACCCGTGGAGGGGAGAGCATCGCTTCTTGCTGTAAACAGCACTGGGTCGATCTCTTTTACTTCTTCCCTTCCCCAAATGCACAGCCTCTCCTCTAACCCAGCCTCAGGTCACCTTCTATTCGTCTCCTCAGAAAACCATGCTAATTACAGCTTGATGAGATAAGTAGCTGGTGAGCGATAGAGTTGCCTGCGCAGCCCGGCAGAGCTGTTAGCAGAGGTTTTAGCAGCTGATGCTCACGGGAATATACAGCTTCAACTCTTCGGAATGAGAAGGGGCATCCAATCAATATTTAAACCTATTTCACGACCTTTTCTCCCTCGGATTGTTTTGTTTTACCTTGCTGCTCAGCTAACCCAGAGCCTGCGCCGTGCCCCCCTCTATTAGAGCGTGGCTCCTTCGGCAAAGATTGATCAGGGGAATTGTGCCTAACGCTGGGAATCGTCGGAACTCTTTCACCTCTCCCTTTCTCTGTTAGACTACAAACGGAATCAGAGATGGAGACGGGAGCGTGGAGACTGAGGGCTTCATCTGGGCATCAGGACAGACTGCATCGCTGCGAATCAGGGCTGCTCTAAGAGTGACATCCGTGTAGGGGCTTTAGGTTTTAGCTGAAGTAATAGGAAAACAAATCCATCTTGAGATGATTTTCACAAGGAAAGTTCTTGGAAAGCCGAACAGAGCAGGTTCTTTAGGGTTTGGCTAAAGTGAAAATGAATTAATAGCTAAGTAAACAAATAATCTTGGTATTATTTTCAATAGGAGAGATCTTACAACACCAGACACTGTGGGCACTTTCTGCTTTAGCTCAAGTAATAATAAATCAATCAATACATCAGTGATTATTTTCAAGAGGAAAGAATCACAGGATCATTCAGGTTGGAAAAGACCCTCTGGATCATTGAGTCCAACCATCAGCCCTTCTCTACAAGCTCACCCCTCAACTCTATCCCATAACACCACAGCTAAGGGACTCTGAACACAGCCAGGGATGGGGACTCACCCCCTCCCTGGGCAGCCCATTCCAGTGCTGGACCACTCTGTCCATGAAGAACTCTCTCCTGATGTCCGGTCTAACCCTCCCCTGCTGCAGCTTGGAGCCCTTCCCTCTGGTTCTGTCGCTGTGAGAAGAGACCAGCACCAACCTCTCTACAAGGTCCTTTCAGGGAGCTGTAGAGAGGGATGAGGTCTCTCCTCAGCCTCCTCTTCCTCAAGCTAAACAGCCCCAGCTCCTTCAGTCGCTTCTCATCAGATCTCTACTCCAGACCCTTCACTATAGATAGATAGATAGATAGATAGATAGATGGATAGATAGATAGATAGATAGATAGATAGATAGACAGACAGACGGATAGATAGAGGGATAGATAGATAGAGGGATAGATAGATAGATAGATAGAGAGATAGATAGAGGGATAGATAGATAGAGGGATAGATAGATAGATAGATAGATAGATAGATAGATAGATAGATAGATAGATAGATAGATAGATGGATGGATGGATAGATGGATAGATGGACAGGTGGATGGATGGATGGATGGATGGATGGATGGATGGATGGATGGATGGATGGATGGATGGATGGAAACATAGATACATACATACATACATACCTATGTACTTGAATGATTATTTCCAGGAGCAAAGGTCTTACAAAGCCAAACACAGCACACGCATCAGTTGCTATTCTTTCTGTTTACCAGCTTGCTCTGTGCGGGAATAAAGCCGTTAGAATTCCACGATTTAGTAGCTCAACAAAGGAAAAATGCAAAGCACAGCAAAGACCCCCTCTAATTTCCTCTAGCTGCCAGCAGCGTGACCCTGAGAGCAGTATCACTTCCTCAGCGCGTCGCCTTGATGAGCAATACGCTTTCCTTTGGCGACGGGTCTATTCCTTTGTTGACGGCTGGCTCCGTCGCATACCGCAGAGGTGTAACTGGGCTACAGCAGCCCTAGCCCTTTCATAGGTTAGGAGATCATTTCACGTCTCCTCTTAGTGCACAGGGCTTGCGTTCTGTTAAGCTGATTGACTATGTTATCAGGATTCATTCGCCAGCATTTGTGTAAAGCGGTGTCTTGCCGTGGGAAGAAAGTACCTGACTTCACTCCTGTGCCAAGAGGGCAGGATCTCTATGAGACCAGGCAGCCTGTGCTGCACAGAGAGGTCTGCAGGGCAGTTGGACAAACGTGCCCAGTCTCCATCACCATTCAAGCCAGAACAAATGAAACCATCTGCCTTCCCTGCCTGAGTAGACAGTCCTGCTCATCCTTGCTATCCTGAACCTCTCCCTGCTCCACCCTTTTAGGGGACTGTGGACATTTGGACAGGATATCTCAGCTATGTAAGAGCAAGGTGATGAACCTCTCTGTGTCTGTGGATGTCTTCTGTGTGGGGTTTTTTTCTGGTGTGTGTTCGAGGTGTGGAGACCTTACTGCCCTCTACAACTACCTAGAGAGGTTATAGTGAGGCTGTTGCTGGTCTCTTCTCCCACGTTGCTAATGATAGGGGAAATGGCCTCAAGCTGCCTCAGGGGAGGGTTAGATTGGATCTGAGGAAGAAGCTCTTTGCTGAGAGAGTGGTTGGGCACTGGACCAGGCTGCCCAGGGAGGTGGCAGAGTCCCCATCCCTGGAGGGGTTTAAAACTGAGTAGCTAGAGCACTTGAGGCCATGGTCTAGGGGTTGGGTAGCTGTTGGGATGAGGGCTGGACATAAGATCCTGGAAATCCATTCCAGCCTGAGGATTCTATGAATCAGACTGCCTTCTTGCTTTTTTCCCCCAGTGGAGTCAGTTGTTTCATTGCCTGCAGATTCCTGAGTGGATTTCTTAACCTCCCCTTTGTGTTTAGCACTTAGCTAGAAGTTCATGGTCAAAACAGAGTCAGGGTTTGTAACCCACCACAGCTTCTTGTCACCAACGCTGAGGAAACCAACGCCGGTGACTACAGAGGTGAAGATGGAATTCTGGAAGGAGCACCCCATCAGGACTGGACGGTGCCTCCCCAGCTGTGACCGAAAACTCTCTCTACCTTCTGAAAGCAACAGCTGTCATTGTCAGGACATCGGCGGGTGCTTCTGAACAGACAATCATCTAAATTGGATTGTGCTGAGGAAAAGCTGACCTTCTGCTTTCCTCAGTAAGGGCTTCTATCGGAATTCGATA
Source organism: Upupa epops (assembly GCA_013397515.1). Lineage (NCBI taxonomy): Eukaryota > Metazoa > Chordata > Aves > Bucerotiformes > Upupidae > Upupa > Upupa epops. Next base: position 69,987 of record VZRI01014236.1, on the reverse strand, counting down.
CGCAAAATCAGACAGAAAGCACTTAAAATTCCTCTTAGGATATTTCCCCAGATAGCAGCCCGAGTGAGGAATATTAGGCTAAATTCTCTCTTGACATAAATCCATTGAATCTAAATTAATCCACCTCTTGGCATCAGGTGAAGCATCCTTCTCTCACGTCACCCAGGACCTAAGTGACACCAGCAGAGGGTTCTGTTTGCTTTCACTGGCTCTGATTTCAGAGCCACGCTAATAAATCTTCCTGGTGGAGATGAAGATTCAGCAATAAAATCTTTACTGGGGTTTCCTTATCATTTTCATTTGCAAAATTGATCCAGACAGAAGACTGGAAGATTTTCTTTCAGGAGAAGAGGGATGTTTCTGAGAAGGTTTGAGGGAAATCTATTAAGCGATGTTTGATTCTCACTTCATTAAACATTTAGGCTGACTTGCTGGGTTGATGGTTCCTAGAATGGCTCCTGTGTCTCGCTCAGAAACTTGTTGCTTTGTTGCCCTCGGTATGGAGTTTCCAGAGAGCTGCAGCATTTTGGGAAGCAGAGTGCTAGCTATGTGTGAAGAAACAGTCAGTGAGTGAAAACACTGAAGAAATAGTCGCTGGTTGGAGATTTTTCCTAGTGCTTTTAGGAGGAGCCCAAAGCAGAGCCTGCGATAGTGAGGGTTCCCAGCTGTTGGAAAACCTAAATCACCCTGTGTGAAGCAAGAGGGACTGGGTTGGGTTGGAAGGGATCTCCAAAGGGCATCCAGTCCAACCCCCCTGCACCAAGCATGGCCAGCACTCCCCAGGCCAGGTTGCTCAGCCAGCCTGAGCTTGAGTGGCTCCAGGGATGGGGCCTCCAGCCCCTTTCTGGGCAACCTGGTCCAGGGATCCCCCACCCTCAGCTTCCAGACCTTTTCCCTCCGTCCAGCTTTCTCTGCCCTTTTCCACCTTCACACTGTGACCCCTCATCCTATGGCTCCCTGCCCTTGGGAACAGCCTTCCCCAGCCCTCTGACAGCCCCTCTCAGGAACTGGAAGGTTTTGTCTTGGCATTGTCTGTCACCTGCCTTCCTTTTCTCAGCTGCATAAGGTCGGTCTTAGAGTCATGGAATCATTCAGGTTGGAAAAGCCCCTTGAGACCTTCCAGTCCATCCACTAACCCTGCTCTACTAAGGCCACCACCAGCCCAGATCTCTCAGCACCACATCTAAACGGTTTTAAACACCTCCAGGGATGCACTGACCCCTCTCCCTGGGCAGCCCTGACTACTCTTTCACTACAATAATCTTTCCTACAGTCCAGCCTAACCCTCCCCTCTGGGCCCTTCTTACCGAGGTGCAGTTTTCAAGCACACCCATCAGCCTGAGTCCATCCTACTCTACGCCCTGCCATTGCTCACCAGGAGGCCTCCTTGCTGACCCGCCGTGAAGGATGCTTCAGCTGCTGCCAGGTGGGTTGCACAGAGGGGCTGCGCTGCCCCGCTTTCCTCGCTGCCCCCCATGCAGCAAATGGGCATCACTGGAGGAAGGCAGCCTAGCGAGCCCTGAGCACATTCTGCCTCATTTAGCACCTCCCCACGATAGCCCCCCCACGGAAACAAAAGGTAATAGAGCTGCCAAGCCAATTGCATTTGATTAAATTAGATTAGTGAGCCAAAAAATGAAGACATCATGGCAGGGATGCTGTGGCAAGGGGGAGTGTGGGAGAGTCAGCTCGAGAAGAACTGGATGTGCTCAGTGAGCTGCCGCCGAAACAGCCCTCTTCTGCAAAAATGTCAGCTGGAACTAAACCATTTCAGCCCTACGGGGCGTTAAGCAAGCGGTTAAACATTTGCCTTTAGCTGCATCAAGCTGCAGCTGACGGGATGTGTTCAGCGGGCGATGGAGAGCGCGTCGAGCCGCACGCCTTCATTGGGATGCGGGCCGGTTACGAGGGACCCCAGCCCTCCCGTCTCATCTACTGATGATGTCTGCACATTGCTACTGCTTTGAAAATCGTTGGTCATCTCTGTCTGGGGGTTTTATTTCTGCTGACTGAAAGGGTGAGCGGTGAACGTTAGTAATCAACACCCCCCCTGCACCCGCAGCGGGAAACGCCTCTGTTCCCCCCAGAGGGTACTGGGCTGGGGGTCAGGAGGGGATGATCTGGGGAGATGACTGCAGTTCTCTGCGCGGGGATGGTTTGCCAGACTGCAGAGGTTGCAGTCTGATAGATTAGAAGCTGCCTCTCTCAGCCCCTCTGTGGCTGCTAGGGAGGCACTGGGAGTTACGGGAGTGCGGAGCAGGAGACCCGCACTCAGCAGGAGCTCCTGTCTGGTTATCGCTCCCCGGATGCACTGAACTCGTGGGGTTCTCCTACTCGTGGGGTTTTCCTAAGGGCTGGTTTGAACAGGAGGCAACGGGACAGAAACCCCATCCCCTATTGTCAGGGGTAAAGCTGAGGAGAGAGAAGACTCTGCTTTATCCATCCACCGTTCAACATCACAGCCTTCCCACATCGAATCTGTTATCAGAACTGGGCAAACAAGTTGCTGGACCCTGAGAGGAGATGTCTTAGCAATCCTGTCGTCAACTGACCATGAAAGCCTCTCGCAAAGCACCCGCCAGCTCTCCTGACTGTAAGGGAGGCTGAGCTGGGCTCCTACCTCCTGTTACCGAAGCCTGCAGCCAGGGGCTGTTACCTGTTGGGTGGGCAAGTTCAGGGGCTGCTAAGTCACGGTGAAAACAGGGAACTGCTGTGAAGCCAGTGAGGCAGCTGGGAGGGAGCTCGTGGCAAAGAGGGGGAGCATCTGGGTTAACCCAAGGGGGTTAACTTACACAGAACAGAGTCTCACAGAATCCTTAGGGATGGGAAGGGACCGGGAAGGATCATCCAGTCCAATCCCCCTGCCACAGCAGGATCCCCCAGACCCAGTGGCACAGGAACACAGCCAGGCGGGGCTGGAACGTCTGCAGAGAAGGAGACTCCACAGCCCCCCTGGGCAGCCTGGTCCAGGGCTCCGGGACCCTCCCTGGGAAGAAGGTCCTGCTGAGATTGAGAGGGAACCCCCTCTGTCCCAGCTGCCCCCCCCCTGCCCAGATCAGAAATGCTCATTTCTGATAAAGAAGAGCTAATTAAAATATCTAATTACTCACATTGCTATTTCTGTTACCTTAAAATCAGGCAGCACCGGAAAGCTGGGGGTTCTGTGTGGCAATGACGGATTAACCCTTGGCTTGCCCCACGCGAGGCTTTCTCTCACCCTACTTGCCCAGGGGCAAGGAGCAGAGAGCTCAGCACATGGGAACGGGTGTGCTGGAAGGTTCAAGATCCGAGCAGGGCCGGTGAGCACAGCAGAGCCTCAGGTGAGCAGCAGGAGGTACCCAGGGCCACTCTGCTGCCTGTTCCAGCACCGTCCTCCTCCTCACTACTCTCCTCTAGCCTTTAAATAGGAACCATAGAAGGATGTGTGTTGAAAAATGAGTTCTCTCTGGAGTCAGGAGGGGATGCCTCGATTTTCCTGCTTATTCCTTTAGATCCTTGACAGGGAAGATCAGAGCAGAAGGTCCCCCCTCTCCTTTACCTCACTGCGTAACCGAATGCCATAGAGGGGACCTAGTGACTGCCAAGAGCATCTGTGGCACGCTGCTCTGGCACACCAGGAGCTTCATGAGAGACAGCTTGCTTTACCCAGCTTTCCAAACCAGAGGAGGACGCAGTGTGCTCATGACAAGTTAGGAATTGCTGGCAGTGGCCCCGTTAGCCGTTGTTTTCCAGCTGCACGCCCCAGAGCACATTGGAGCTGGGGAGCCAGCAGGGTTGTTGGCCAGCAGAGCTGCGTGCTCTGCACGTTGATGGCCTGGGTATCGCCTCGTGGCCGTCCCTGCCCCTCACGAGCTCTATGCATCTGCCAGCATGGGCTGCTAGGGTGCTTGGAGAGCCTCCCTCCACCAGATGCCCACAGTGGGGTTGGGAGGGCTGGGGTGGGAGGTAGTGGCCAAGCCCAGTGAGCTCTGGGCTGCTCAGCTCAGTGCTCTTTCCAAGTGACAGGGCCGTGCCCAAAGCGATTACTCACCTGCCCAGAGCAGGAGAGTCCCATATGCAAGGGGGCAATCCTGCCTCCCTTGGTCCAGAGGGTCTCCGTGTCACAGTAAGGAGTGTTCCACACCATCAGACCTGACACTTGGCTGCAGCTGGGGCTGGTTCAGCCGAGGCCACCCCAAACAGCCAATGCAGCTTGGCATCGCCGGCTGGGGTTACCTTCCAATGAGCTGGAGGCAGAGGGATGTGCAGATGGGCAGAGGGGGCGAGTGGGGATCTTCAGTGTCAGTCTGACACATTAAACTTGTCTCCTTCTCTCAGATGAGCACCTCCGGGAGCTGAGCTGGGCTCTACCTCTTCAGACTGGCTGTGAGGCACGACGATGCAGGACTCACCTGATACGTCTGGTGGTACCTTGGGAGAGGATGACCGGAGGGTGAGAGGGTTCACTAGCTAAATAGCTGCAATGCTACAAGACAGCTCATACTCTCCTGAGCCTTCCCCTCAGTCTCTTACCCCCTGGTTCTCCCCCTCACATCATTTCTCAGGCATCTGGACTGAAGCAGACGTGGACCAAGAGCAAGAGCTCAGACGGTGCGTGCTGCCAGAGGCTGCTGCCTGGAGGGGTTTAGCAGCCCTGTTTACTGTGCTGTTGAGTTGCCAGCTTGGTTTCCTTCCCCCTCTGATCAGCAGTCTGTACCCTGACGTCTCCACGGTGGAAAACACTGCTTTGCTGATCAGGTGGTGGCACCAGACTGGTGGCACCAAAGGGCAAGAACCTGCTGGGTTTATGTGGCAACGGAACCTCCTGCACAGGCAAGAGTGCTTTTGGGTCTGGAGAGTAGAGCTCCCCAGTGCAATTTAGAGTCTCCCAGGCACAGGAGTCCCCACCCGCCCCAACTTCATCCCAAACCCGCCTCATCACCCCCAGACCATTATAGTGCCTTCCCAAAGGGCAGAGCTGCCCTCGAGGACCCCCTACGATCCAGAAAGAGACAGCTAGAAGCCAGTTCTGCCAAAGGACTGGGTTTCACGTGGGTGGGAGAGACAGACTGAAGGAAAAGAGCTTTACAGGGATCCGTGTGCGCTCAGCAGCGGTGGCCACCTGCCCGTCCTTCCCCGCTCGCACTCACTCACTCACCCAGATGGATGTGTGGCTCCTCACAGCCTCCTACTTCCCAGCCTCCCTGCCTTTACGAGCCAGTGGCCTCAGCACAAAGCCTCGGCAGCATCATATTTCTGTCTGCACGCCTTCGTCTTCACAGCTGAACTGACTGTGGCACCAGAGTCCGTGAAGGACCTGGCTGCCTGGAGGGATGGAGAGGCACTGCAGTTGTTCCTCTGCTTTAGCCCCAAACCCCACGGGCCATCACGCTAGGCGTCGCGATGCCTCCTCTGGAGACAGCTGGGTGAGGGGTTTTTTTCCCCTTTTTAAGTCAAAAATCACACACGCAGCAGCTGGCTGGCGATGCTGGGGATGGCACTCGCCGGACACAGAGGGCTGCGCTCCGACAAACACGATGAAAGCAGGTGAGAGGATCGTCTTGCTTTCTACCATAGTGAGCCGTGCTTTAATGCTGCTCTGGGTGCCTCTCAACTCTGCTTCTCAGGAGGAGCCTTGCATCACCCCTGAGATGCTTCAGAGAGTCCGTGATGCAGGACACCTCTTGATGCAGCCCTTGCGTTGCTTCCATCATGGGCAGTAGCTGCACTGGCTGCCCGTGAGCTCGCAGGTTGGATTCAGGACTGGATGGCAGTACCGGAGAGATGGCTCCTCTTCTTGAAAGGTAGTTTCACCCGCTGGCTGCCATAAGCAGCTCTGAGCACAGGAGAAGGGCTTTTTCAGAGGGACTCTGGTGCGGGGACAAGGGGATGGGTTCAAGCTAAAAGAAAGCAGATTGAGCTGAGATCTGAGGCAGAAATCCCTCCCTGTGAGGGTGCTGAGGCCCTGGCACAGGTTGCCCAGGGAGGCTGTGGCTGCTCCATCCCTGGCAGTGCCCAAGGTTGGGTTGGATGGGGCTGTGGGCACCCTGGTCTGGTGAAAGGTGTTGCTGCCCAGGGCAGGGGGTTGGTACTGGCCTTTCACCTTCCCCTTATTATAACTCCTTGTCTTTGCTGGATCCCTCTCCTTCCTTAACAAACCAAACCTCTTTGGAGGGTACAAACGAGGCAGCAGGTGCTTTGCTGCCTTCTGTAATGTGAAGACACCAGGGAGGTGGTGAGGGGTTCAAAAGGCGAGCAGCTGGGGCACTCTGGGACAGGGACTGGTGGTCAGGGAGGCGCTGGAGTGAAGGCTGGGCTTGAAGAGCTTAGAGGTCTCTTCAGACAGGGTGCTTTTTGCAGACTCCACAGTGCAAAGGATGCACTGAGACGGATCACAGCATCCTCTTGGCATGGTAGTGCTGTTGCTTGGGTGCTGGGAGCTTTTGACACCCCAGCCTTGAAGCGGGGTGATGGCTTCTGTTGTTGTGATGACGGTGATGAATTCCTAACTCCTTTGAACTGGAGTTTAGCAAAGACAAGGGTAGAGGAAAGTGCCCTGGATAACCATCTGCTAAGAGCCCGAGACACAAGGAAGGGACCTTAATCTGCCTTGTCCTGACAGAATCATAGGACCATGGAGTCACAGAATGATTCTAGGGCCAAAAGGCACCTGGGAAGATCATCCAGTCCAATCCCCCTGCCACAGCAGGATCCCCCAGACCCAGTGGCACAGGAACACAGCCAGGCGGGGCTGGAACGTCTGCAGAGAAGGAGACTCCACAGCCCCCCTGGGCAGCCTGGTCCAGGGCTCCGGGACCCTCCCTGGGAAGAAGGTCCTGCTGAGATTGAGAGGGAACCTCCTCTGCTCCAGCTGGCACCCAGTGCCCCTTGTCCTGTCCCCAGATGCCCTTGAGCGGAGCCTGGCTCCATCCTCCTGACACCCCCCCCTCCCCTATTTATAGACAGGAATGAGGTCCCCCCTCAGCCTCCTCTTCTGGTTTCATGCTCACAGGACGCTGGCTGAGAGATTAATGCTGAAGGGAAGTTCAGCAGAGGGAGCCTCCTGGTTAGGATTCACCCTACCTGGATGTGTCCCGAGATGCCTGCACAGTGGGATCCCTGGTGCTCAGGAGCCAAACTCAGGCTCCTGCTGGTGCTTTCGCTCCTGCTCTGAGCAGCCTCCAACCGGGCTGCTGCTCCTGAATGGCTTGGAGTTGTTTCCTATTTAAGAGTGATGCCTTCCAGCCCTTCTAGCTGAGGTGGGGTCGTTTAAAACCCTTTCAGGCTGAGGCTGAGCAACAGAGAGAGATCAAAAGCAACAGAGGAGTCGGTAGGAGCTGGATAGGAAGGGAGGGCATCCAAGCTTGCTGCTGTGCTCATCTTCATTCCAAGGCGCTCAGCCAGCGTTAGCCTGAGACTGCTCATTTCCTCCAGGCGATGCTTCCATGTGGCTCCGTTTGTTCACAGGTACCTGAGGAGTTTAAAAGTCTCACGCAATCCAGAAGCTTCCTAATGACCCCAGACAGCTCGATAAAGCGAGCGAGTGAGCCCTGGAAACGAGACAGCAACGCAAGAGCTGCAGATGGCTCCCAGAGATTTAAGCCCTCCCTTCTGAGAGCAGAGCCAGGCAGGGCTGGCGTCCAGGACCTGGAAGGGGCTGTCAGGGGCTGGGGAAGGCTGTTCTCAAGGGCAGGGAGAGACAGGATGAGGGGTCCTGGTTTGGAGCTGGAGAAGGGCAGAGGGAGGCTGGACAGGAGGAGAAAGGGCTGGGATCTGAGGGTGGGGGATCCATGGACCAGGAGGTAGAAGCCCCATCCCTGCAGCCATTCAAGCTCAGGCTGGATGAGGCTCTGGGCAACCTGGTCTGGGGAGAGCTGGCCCTGTGTGATGCAGGGGGGTTGGACTGAGTGCCCTTTGCAGGGCCCTTCCATCCCAACACAGTCCATGGTTCTATGATCCGGGTGTAGGATCCCCAGGCAGCAGCTACTCCAGGTCCCTCTGCCAGCTGCAGAGCTGCCCCCAAGGAATCGCTCTTCACTCCCACCCAAACCAGCCGTAAGGGGGATGTGCAGTGTCACCTGAGATGAAACCAGGGTTCAGTTCCTCCAAATCCCTGGCACAGTTGCAGCCACTACTGTGCTGCTGAGAGCAGCCCTGTGGCCCCTTGGCCCTGTTACAGCTCAGATAGCTGCAATCTGCCTCCTCACAGCCTCCCCGGAGCTCCTGTTGGCAGCAAAGGACTTTTTCCACCTCTCATCCTCATTTCCTTGGGTTATTTAGTTGGGTGATCTTGCTTTGCTCCGTATCAGGGGTGGCTGTGAGTCAGGGCTGGGTGAAGCGATCTGTCTTTAGAGGAGCCTCGTCTGCCAGGCTTCGCTCTTGTGGGTGACCCAGGGGCACAGGATGGGGTTCCCAGAGCTCCAGCCCTTCCCCCAGGGGATGCTCTCACCACGTCTGAGTGACCCGGAGTGTTCACCCAGCGCCTCCCCTGCTGCAATGTCAACTCTTTACAGAGCAAACCAGCCTGAAAATGAATACTGGGGGGGAAAGTGAGAACCAGAAGGGATTTCACAGGATCCCAGGATAATCCTGGCTGGAAAGGAGCTCACGGATCCCCAGTCCCAACCATCCCCACCCCAACCAAACCCCTCAGTCCCTGAGAGACTGACAGACACAGCCTGACCCCCTCCCTGCTGCCACTCGAGCAGGGTGGGAAGCACCATGGCTACAGGGTTCTTCAACACCTCCAGGCAGGGGGACTCCACCACCTCCCTTTGTGCTTCGAAAGATTCCCTGGCTGGGGATCCCCACAGCGCTTCCATAGCAGCGGTCCTGGAGCCTCGGAGGGTGAGGAAGCACCAGGTAGGTGGGATAAAAGCTCTTCCCTGTGTTCCAGCGTGGAGATGGCACTGTGGGTAGGGATGCCACTCGCTCCGATGGGCTCTCTGCTGGGGAGAGCAGGGGAGGGGAAAGGGACCCGGGGGTCCCAGTGGCCAGCAGGGTGACTCTGAGCCAGCAATGTGCTCTGGTGGCCAAGAGGGCCAACAGCATCCTGGGGGGGATCAGAAGGGGGGTGGTTAGCAGATCCAGAGAGGGTCTTCTCCTCCTCTACTCTGCACTGGTGAGACCGCATCTGCAGTGCTGTGTCCAGTGCTGGGCCCCTCAGTTCCAGAAGGACACAGAGCTGCTGGAGGGTGTCCAGCACAGAGCAACGAAGAGGATGAAGGAAGGAGAGCAGCTCCCTGATGAGGAAAGGCTGAGGGAGCTGGGGCTCTGGAGCTGGGAGAAGAGGAGGCTGAGGGTGACCTCATTGCTGTCTATCCCAGGACTTGGTCTGGGTGACCCTGCTGTGGCAGGGGGATTGGACTGGATGATCTCTCCAGGTCCCTTCCCATCCCTAAGGGCTCTGTGATTCTAGGCAGGAAGAGCTCTGCTCTGGGCGACGTTTTGAAGCAGCAAACAAAGAAAAATCACCTTGTGCCTGGGGAAGGCTCTGGGCTCTGAAGAAGGACTGTGAAAGGGAGGGGGAACCTTCCCCCCATCCAGATCCATCTTTTCACCTCCGGATTGAAATGACTGGGTTTGCTGATGGTTTTGCTTGAGAAGACCGATGTCCCTTACAGCACAGCAGATAGCACTGACAGCCTTATCCATCCAGAATCAGACAGCGAGGCGAGCTCCGCTCCTCCTCATGACCCACGTGCTTAGCGAGGCTGCTGAGCCCTGCAGACAGCTTGTCCTCACGGTTTACAACCACCCCCAGGGTGCTGAGCTGGGGCTGCCTCTGAACCGTTCAGCCTGGAAGAGACCTCCCAGCTCATCCAGTCCAACCGTCACCCCAACCCCACTCAACCCTGTTCCCCAGGGCCACAGCTACTCAGTGTCTGAACCCCTGCAAGGATGCTGACTCCCCCCTCCCTGGGCAGCCTGTTCCAGCCCCTGACCTGATGCTCAGCCTTCTGCAGAGCACATTCTGGACTTGGTCATGGGCTTTAGCAGAGCTCAGGGGATGCTCAGACGAGATCCCCACAGGATGAAGGATCCTTGTGCAACACAAGGGGGGTCAGGCCATGGACAGGACCACTGGTAGGTAGAGGGTGTCAGCCAGGCACTAGGTGCACACTCGCCTGTGCCAGGGGAAGTACAGCACATCGCTGTGGGGACTGAGGAGGGTTCTGCAGCTGCAGGAAGATCACTGCCCACAGAGAATTCCTACCCCATCCGTTGCTGAAACAGCTTCCCTCCAGCAGCAGAACAGGCCGGTGTTGAGGATGGCCCTCCAAGGGCTAAGAAATGACAAGGAATCCTCCAGTGCTTTTAGCTGCTCCTGTCCTGAGTTTCCTTTAACTCCCTGAAGGGAGGGTGCACTCAGCTGGGGGTCAGGCTCTTTTGCCAGGCAGCTAGTGATAGGACAAGAAGGCAGAGCCTGAAGCTGACAGGAGAGGGTTAGGTTGGCTGTTAGGAAGCCCTTCCTCAGGGAAAGGGTGCTCAGAGCCTGGACTGGACTGCCCAGGGCAGTGGGGGAGTCCCCATCCGTGTCTGGAGGGGTTGAAGGACAGCCTGGCTGTGGCCCTGAGTGCCCTGGGGTGGCTGATGGGGGGATGTCAGGTGCTGGGCTGGGCTGGAGGAGCTCAGAGGGCTTTGCCAGCCTCAGTCACTCCGTGGGTTTCTTGTCATCCTTATGGTTTTGAGGGAGAGAAGCACAGTTTGTCCCTGGAAGATGAAGGATGTGAAAGGGAGAACAGAAAGAATACTAATATTAGTAATATCAGTAATATTAGCAATATTAGCAATATTAGTAATAATAGTAATAATAATAATAATAATAATGATAATAGTGATAGTGATGGTGATGTTGATGGTGATGGCGATGGTGATGCTGATGCTGATGATGAAGATGGAACATGACAATAGATCTACTAGAAAGTTATAATAGAATACAGTAGAATGCAATAACCCAACCTCACTCAATGTAATAAAACAATATAAATCAAGAGTAAAAATAATAGAGATTAAAATGAATAAAAATAGTGAGAACAATGGTGCAATATAACAATAGGGGATTGTAATTCTCTTGCAGTAAGAAAAGCAAACAATGTAATTATAGTAATAACTCCTTTCAGGAGATTATTATAATACAAGGTAATAAAGAGCAAAATGGAAACCATACTCGTACTAAGAATAGGATTAGGAGCAGTATCAGAGCACTGTGTAGTAATGGAATATAATGATAGTAAAATTATAATAATATAATAAAACAATTCATTAATATAATAATTAATACAGTATAATAATTATAATAATTATAATATAATAGAATAGAATAGAATAGAATAGAATAGAATAGAATAGAATAGAATAGAATGGAATGGAATGGAATAGAATAGAATGGAATATAAATGAGAATAAAAATGGAGATGGAATAATAACAATAATAGAAATCATAATAATAATAGCAATAATAACAGTAAAACTAATAATAATGATGACAATGACCAGGACCTCTCATCCTATCACTCCCTGCCCTTGCGAACAGCCTTCCCCAGCCCTCTGACAGCCCCTTTCAGGGACTGGAAGGTCACTAGAAGTTCTCCCCTGAGCCTTCTCCTCGCCACTCTGTACAGCCCCATCTTACTCAGGGAGTTCCATCATGCTCTGTGGGCTTTTGCAGCAGGAAGGGAGGACAGGATCCACCCCGTTTGCCTCACTCCCTATTCCAGCCGACCGCTGGACCCAGTGATGCTCAAGCTGCACCAGACCATCAGCCTCTTCTGACCTGAGCTGCTCGACACAGGCAGCTCAGATCTGCCACGTCCATCCTGACCTCTCCACCTTCCTCGTGTGCATGTGAGCCCGGCTTCTAAAATCCAAGTGATCCCCTCATGCTGAACCCCCCGGGCTGCTCGCGATGGGGAGCAACAGGCGGAGGGAGGCGGATGAGGAGGGGTGAGCACTGCGCAGGGGAGCTCGGGCAGGGTGCCGTGGATGATGCTGTCCTGTACAGCCTCACACGCAGCCCTTCCGTATGAAGAAAGGCTGGTAGAGCTGTGTGTTCAGCTGACTCCCTCAGCCTGTGCCCAGAGCAGAGGAGCTCCAGCCCTCTGATTGTCCTCATGGCCTTCTCAGCACTCGCTCCTCAGCAGAGGGACCCAGCCCGCTGGGGCAGTGAGCAAAAGCCGTCCTGTGGCACTGCTGTGGGCTGCTGTGGAAGCACTGTGCTCCCCCCAGGCTCCCTCTGTGGTCCTGCTCACCCCGAGTGCCTATTAATTGCACGTTAACTGCACAGCCTGGCGCAGGGACTGATGATGAATGATCTCTGGCTGCTTTCTGCTCACTGCACGGCCTTGCCAACAAGGCTGGATGTGTTTGCTCAGCTAATGAGGGTCGGTGTTAGGACCCACATGGCAGGGATTCCACGTGCATCAAGGTTCAGATTGATTAAGAAGGACACAGAGCTGCTGGAGGGGGTCCAGCGTAGAGCAACGAAGATGATGAAGGAAGGAGAGCAGCTCCCTGATGAGGAAAGGCTGAGGGAGCTGGGGCTCTGGAGCTGGGAGAAGAGGAGGCTGAGGGGGGACCACATTGCTGTCTCCAAATCTGTGAGGGGTGGGTGTCAGGAGGATGGAGCCAGGCTCTGCTCAAGGGCATCTGGGGACAGGACAAGGGGCACTGGGTGCCAGCTGGAGCAGAGGAGGTTCCCTCTCAATCTCAGCAGGACCTTCTTCCCAGGGAGGGTCCCGGAGCACTGGCACAGGCTGCCCAGGGGGGCTGTGGAGTCTCCTTCTCTGCAGACGTTCCAGCCCCTCCTGGCTGTGTTCCTGTGCCACTGGGTCTGGGTGATCCTGCTGTGGCAGGGGGATTGGACTGGATAATCTTTTGAGGTCTCTTCCAATCCCTAAGGATTCTGTGATTCCCTGATAACCGAGTGGAAGCACAGCCAGGATCTGATGCCCCAGGACATCTCTCATGATACAGCATCCCTGATCTAACAGCTAGGGATTAATTCGGAGCCCAGGGATGTTCGTGTACTGCTCCCTCCGTGGTGTCTGAGCAGTGACAGGACCACTGCTTGCAGACACCCCCGTTACATCGGGTAAAGCCTCTCTCTCTGTTGTTTCTCATCTCTCCAGCCTTAGGGTTCTCCAAACCCTCCAAGAGGCGCCTGGTGTTTGTTTTCCTGTCTCCTCATCCAGGCTCCTGAAACCAGAGCCAAATCTTTCGCTTGGTTTGTTTTGCACTTTGGGGTTTGGTTGGGTTTTCTTTTTCCCCAGGAACCTAAACACTGAGGAGGGGGGGAGTGGATGGCTGAGGTTTCCAACCAGGCAGCTTGGCTCTGCTGCAGCACACGTGTTCCACGGGGAAGAGCCAGGGAAGAACACGAGGAGCACAGAGCATCCTTTCTGCTCTGCTCTGCTCAGGCCACATCTGGAATCCTGTGTCCAGTGCTGGGCCCCTCAGTTCCAGAAGGACAGAGCTGCTGGAGAGAGTCCAGCACAGAGCCACAGGGATGGTGAAGGGAGGGGAGCATCTTCCTGCTGAGGAAAGGCTGAGGGAGCTGGGGCTCTTGAGCTGGGAAAAAGGAGCCTGAGGGGGGACCCCATGACTGTTGAGCAAGTTGGAAAGGGCAGGGGGCAGAAGGAAGGAGCCAGGCTCTGCTCAGGGGCACCCAGTGCTAGGACAAGAGGACACTGGGTGCCAGCTGGAACAGAGGAGGTTCCCTCTCAATCTCAGCAGGACCTTCTTCCCAGGGAGGGTCCCGGAGCCCTGGACCAGGCTGCCCAGGGGGGTTGTGCAGTCTCCTTCTCTGCAGACGTTCCAGCCCCACCTGGCTGTGTTCCTGTGCCACTGGGTCTGGGGGATCCTGCTGTGGCAGGGGGGTTGGACTGGATGATCTTTCCAGGTCCCTTCCCACTCCTGACCCTCTATGATTCCTAGACTTTTTCTAGTCTAACCCCCCCTCCCAGCCTTCCTTCAGCACCCACTGGCACTCTTCTCCAGCCCTGTTAACAACCTGGGGAGAAGAGCTGAGCCGACAGATGCTGTTCACCCAGTTGTGGGAGCATCCTTCCCGTGCTGCAACAGAGCTCCCTCAGTAGGGACTTCTATCTGGAACCAAATCAGACCCAGCAGAGACAGCATTTCCAGGGCTTCCCAGTATGGGTTTCAGCTCCGAAGCAGGGTTTCACTCACAGCTCTATTTTCTTCTGCAGTCGGAGAACCTGGAGAGGAAGAGGAAAATAGGAATTCACAGGGGAAATAAACAGCACTTTTCTCTTTATTCATTGAAATAAATAACGCCTGGAACCCTTGGTGCCTCCTACTCCAGCAGCCTAAATTCCTAGAAGCTTCTGCAATGCTCTGGTTGACTAAAAACAGAGAGCAGAGTTATCATCCACACAGAACCTGCCTGAGTGCTGCTGGTGCTGAGTGCATCCTCCTGGGCTGCTGGAGGCCGGGAGGATGTCGCTGATGCTGGAGATTTGTGGCTCTGCTCTCCTCCTGCACCTCCTCACAAACAGGGTGCTGGACGGCATGCCCCTCCAGGCTGGTGCCTTGTGAGCAGTGGTGTCTGCTCGAGCATCCCAGTTGCTGGTGGGGATACTGGGAATTGTTTCAGTGCCTGCGGGGTTTTCCAGACGTGTTCTTGGAAAGAGGGAGAGGGAAGAGAGGGAAGAAAGGAGGGTGGGTCTGATGAGGAGAGGATGAGGGAGCTGGGGCTGGTTAGTCTGGAGGAAAGGAGGCTGAGGGGAGACCTTACTGCTCTTCACAGCTACCGGAGAGGAGGGTGCAGAGGGGTGGGGATCAGTCTCCTCTCCCCAGCCACCAGCAACAGGACAAGAGGAAACGGCTTCAAGTGCTGCCAAGGGAGGGTTAGGTTGGACGTCAGGAGCAGTCTCTTCCCTGACAGAGTGCTCAGGGGTTGGAACAGGCTGCACAGGGAGCAGGGAGTCACCATCCCTGGAGGGGTTCAAACACCGAGCAGCTGTGGCCCTGGGGAGCAGGGTTGAGTGGGCAGAGCGAGGTTGGGGTGATGGCTGGACTCATTGAGCTGGGAGGGCTCTTCCAACCTGAAGGTCTCTGTGACTGTATGAAGGAAGTTAAACTTCAGACTGCACGCTGCAGGGATCTATTCGAGCAGTGTCCATGGACTTTTCAGAGGAGCAAGGCACTGCTGGCAGCACCCCTGCCGGTCTCCAGGCTGCTGGTGCACGTCAGTTTGGCTACAGAGAGACTTCGGGGATGGAAGGAAGGAAGAAAGGAAGGAAGGAGGTCTTTTTCAGAGCAGCTGGAAAAGTCCTAAGGAAGTCATTTTCTGGGGAGGGAGGATCTGGAAGTCTCCTTCTCTGGAGAAGTTTGAAACCCTCCTGGACTTGGTCTGGGTGATGCTGCTGTGGCAGGGGGATTGGACTGGATGGTCTTTCCAGGTCCCTTCCCATCCCTGATGATTTGTGATGTGGGATTTCTTGGGTGCTGTAGGAGGAGGTGGGGAGTTGTGGAGCTGATGCTAACTGGGCTTTGCCTCACATGGATCTGCGATTGCTCCTGCTGCCAGAGAGAAACCTGACTTCAACTTCACTTGGGTAGAAAGATGACCAGGAGCAATTTTCACGCCAGAGGAAACTCTCAGAGAGGCATGAGATGAACAGGAGGCCACCACGGAGAACCAGCTAGCTGAACCCTCTGTCCTCCTGACACTCAGAGCTCTGCAAGCCCTCAGTCTCCATTTGTTCAAGCAGACATCACCAGTTCTCTCCCCTCACTCAGCTCCCCTCGCCTCCTTCTCACCTGGATGGACACGGAGAGGTGCCCAGGCAGGGGTAGGGCCTTCCTTTGCTCCGAGCTGGAAGGTTTGTTGTTCATGGTCCAGGGATGACAGAGGGGATCAAAGGTGGGAAGTGAAAAGAAGGAGTGGGAAGGGAGCTGCTGGTGGTGTGATCCAGCTCATCTGAGGCACATCACCACCCTTACAGCAGCAAACGTTGATGTGGCTGCTGCAGAGAGCCAGTCATCAGTAGCCAGACCCCTCCAACTGCTGCAGCATGTGGGCAATGAGCTCCTGCCTCCAAGAGATGTTCTGCCCTGTAAGAGAAGAGATTTATGTGGCTGATAAACATGAAGAGAAACTGAAATACAGCCCGGCTACCACATTAAGAATGAGCTATCTCCCACACCACCGTCGCGGGAGAAGTGCTGTCGGGCTGGAGAGCTGGTGGAAGCCGCAGCTCAGCACCCAGGGTGCAGAGCAGATTATAATTCTTCCTGCTTTATTGCCCTCCCACCAGTCTGTTCAGCAGTACCAGGGAGAAAGAAATCAACTCCAGAGCCCGGGGAGTGCTGCTGGGAGGCTCCGTGACGTTCAGCTCCCCACGGCCACCGGTGCCGTCGCTCCGGCCGGTGCCTCCTGTTTCCCTCTGTCTCGAGCTGGATGCTCTTCACTGGATTTGTAGTCGAAGTCTTCCTGCCACTCCAGGCTCTGCAGACTCTACAAGCACAGTCAGTAGGGCAGGAGTGAAGGATGGGATGAAGCAGTGAAACCAAATAGAGCAACTGCTCTTCCTGCGAACGGGATGCCCTTCGAGCTCTAGCTGATGGGGTGCCAGGCTGAGCGGGGGCACCGATGGGGCTGCAATCCCATCCCTCCCAGCTTTGGGGTGGAGAGGTGCTTAGGGGAAGGGGTCTGAGAGTGCCATGCATTCCTGGGTAGATGCCAACCCTCCTTCAGTGTCAGCTGTGGCTTTGCAGCCCAGAGCTGCTACAGCACTCTGCTTTTCCAAGATGCCTTGAAGTTCCAGCCTCTGAAGTCCTCGTGAGCCTCACGAGGGATGAGGGCATCTCGCACATCCCTGTGTCTAACGCTCTCCTGGCAATCGTTTCGTGAAACTGCATCCCAACAGCAGTGTCTTCTTTACTACTGATGCTAAAATGCAGATCCAGCAAGCAGCTCACTGGGTGGCTGCTCTTCACTGGAGAGGGAGCAGAGAGGGGCCACGAGGATGCTCAGAGGGCTGGAAGCCCTGCTCTGTGAAGAAAGGCTGAGGGAGCTGGGTTTGTTCAGCTTCAGGGGACCTTATCCCAGGTCCCAGCACCTATCGGGTGGCTGCCGAGAGGATGGAGACTCCTTTTTCACAGGGAGTCCTGTGGAAAAGGCAAGGGGGGTGGGGAGTCTCCTGGGGAGATTCCCATCGGAGCCCGGGAGAAAACCCCCCCAGGAGAGCAATGAACCCCTGGGGTCATCTCCCAGGGGAAGGGCTCGATCGCCCTCCGTGGGGCAGTTTTCAGACCCAGCTGGACAGGCTGCTGGGACAGGGAATTTCAGCTCTGTTTTCAGCTGGAGAGGCTGGGCTGGATGCTCCTTGAGCCCCCTCCAACCTGCTGTTCTGTGAACCAGGTTTTAAAGTGAGAGCACACTGAGAGGTAGTTCAACACAGCACATCCTGACGGGCGGCTTCGCTCTGGGAACGAGCAGTTTACAGATCACAGAGCTCTGTGCATGCTCTCCTAGCCTGGCTGCCTCTGAGCCCTGGCTCCTGCAAGCCCGGGCGGCAGTGGGTGCCTGCCTGCGTGCTCCTGATAAAGCTCGCTGTCCTGACTGACTTCAGCCCGGTCTGACAGTCGCAGAGGAACAGCATCCCCACAGATTTAGGGCTGAAACCACCAGCCAAGCAAAGGAAAGAGCTGCTCTTTCAGCTCTGCTGAAGGAGAGGCTGCGGCACAGGCTTTGCTAGATGCTAGGGAACCCCAGACAGGGTTCCCAGACAGGAGAGAGCTGTTGGGAGCTTACTCTGCGCCCTGCAGTCAGGCCAGGACTGCAGCCAGCCCGCAGCACTCCTGCTTGCTCTGAGGATGGGTTTCCTCTGGCTCAGAGCACTGGGGGACTCTGCAAAGGCAGATCACTGCCCCACTGGCCAGTGGGGCTGGAAGGGGTCTCTGGAGATCACCTAGCCCGGCCCCCCCGTTGGAGCACTCTGTAGCTGCCTCCTGTCCTGACTCTGTCAGCAGCCTCGCAGACACAGGCGTCACCTCCAGCTACCTGCGTCGCCTCTCTCCTCGCTACCCGCTCTTGGACCTGTAGTCACACAAACAGGAGGCAACACGCTGCCCGGGGAGGGTGGTGATGGTGGTGGGGTGGTGCTGTGGTGGTGAGGTGGTGGTTGTGGTACTGGTGTGGTTGTGGTGATGCTGTGGTGGTGATGCTGTGGTTGTGGTGCTGGTGGTGATGTTCTGGTGGTGGAGTGGTTGTGGTGGTGGTGTTGTGATGGTGTGGTGGTGGTGTGATTGTGGTGATGTGGTGATGGTGTGGTGGTGGTGCTGTGGTTGTGATGCTGGTGGTGTGGTGGTGGTTGTGGTGCTGTGGTTGTGGTGTGGTCATACTGGTGTGGTGGTGGTGTGGTGGTGGTTCTGTAGTTGTGGTAGTGGTGTGGCTGTGGTG
>VZRI01014236.1:20535-34578 GCA_013397515.1 Upupa epops | reverse complement strand
TTAGTGCCACCTGGGCACCCTGCTGGCTCCTGTTCAGCTCGTTGTCACCCAGTGCCAAGTCCCTCTCTGCCAGGCTGCTCTGCAGCCACTCATCCTCCTGTCTATAGCTCTGCTGGGAATTACTGTGGCCAAAGTGTGGGACCCTTCCTTTATAATTCCCCATGTCCTTTGCCAACACAAGGCAGTTAAACTAACCCACCCCCTGTATCTGTGCATTCACAGTGTCCTCAGGAGCCACCGCACCTCTTTTTCTTGATGTTCCTTCTTAAATCACATCTTCCACACCCACAGCGTTCTGTTCCCCCAGCAGCTGTCAGTCACCCTTCAGCTGTCTCCTTTCTGCCTTCCATCTTGCACATCAAGGAGGTCTTTGTTCCTATGAGGAGGAAATCCTTGACTTACACCAGGGAAACCCGTTCCTCCCAGCAATGATCTCAACTACTCCACTGGGTTCCCATTTCCCCATCAGCAAGAGATACAAACATCAGGGAAAGGTTTTTCTCTAGGACAACAGAACTGGTCATGGTTTATTAGCGCACTCTGGGTATGGCCTTGCTGCCTGGGTGGAAGACACGAGGAAAGGTACCTCCCCTGAGCCATAAATCTGCTCTGCCCTCTTGTCTTTTGCTGTAAGAAAAGCCTTGGCCGTTCGCATCCTGCCTGCCCAGCACCTCCTGCCTGCTGACACTGCCCCAGCCGCTCACTGCCTGTCATACTGGCCACTAAGGGGTTGGATTAATGGTCCCATTTGGAGAGCCACGTCACCTTGGGGTGTTCCCACAACGTGCCATGAAGCATTAGGCATTCCTGCTCCGCTAGCTCAGAGCAAAACAGAGCCCTAAGCACTCCGAAACCCTCCAATAGTGTCATAGTCCCACATCAGAAGCATCCCCGGTGCTGACAGCTGCTCTGGGCACTGGCTGTGTGTTTCTCCAGCTTCTGCCTCATCAGAAATACAGGGGTGGGCGATGATGTACCAAAGGGCAGTCCACATCTGCCTGGGTACGTTCAACTTCAGCACATGCTGCCGCCCAGTAATTCCTTCACAAGCAGTTTCACAGCCCAGGAACTGCCACTTGTCTAACTGCTGTCACCTCCTCGGCCAAATCCTGCCCTTAATTCACGGCTCCGGGAGCTCATGAATTATGCTCACTAGCCTTACTGTAACTCAGAGTGCAGGGCCTGGGCCCAGCACGCTGCAAAGCTCCTGTTTTGACAGTGTTTACTCAGAGAATTTACAATTCCATCCATTTCTGCACTTGCAATTTACCTCCTGCACCATCTATTCTCCCGGTGCTTTAGTGCTCTCTCCTCTCTCCCTGATGAAAAATTGCTGTGTAAACCTTGGCTCCTGCTGGCAGCTGCCCTGAGTCGGCTGAATCCTGCAGTGGCCAGACATCCCCTTGCAGTATCATCCCCCTTGGAGGCGACTTTGCACTGATTATTTGCAGGGAAAAAGTCTATGTGCACTGAGTAAAAACCCAGGGATGGGAGGCAGGCAGCAGAGTCCAACTCTTCTAACTGTCCATCTGCAATTAGAAGGGGATCCATAAATCTGTAAAGCTTTCAAAAGGAGAAATAAACCTCAATCATACTGTAACTCACCTCTAATAATGAGTAGATAGAGCACTTAGGTCGAAGGGTTAGGGAGATGTGGGCAGGAGGGCCGGACTTGATGATCCTGGAGGTTCCTTTCCAGCCACGAGGATTCTCTCTTGTTAACCAGGAATGATTAGATCTACTACACAACAGTGATGGTTACCTCAAGGAGTAGAAAAATGGGCTTAAACGCTTGAAAAGCAAAATGGAAGAGGCTGTTACGCTGGACTGTTGCTCTATCGTTCTTAAAACACTCTGCCTCAAGTCAAGGAGCATTCAGTATCCAGCTCCCACACTACAAACAGGGTATCTTCTACAAATCTTCTTCAACTGGACTCCTTGCAAGGTTCTGAGCTCATCTTGCTCACCGTGTTGGGTTGGTACTGAGGGTTTAAGTTACTGATTTCATTCCATCTCCACTCTTGTTCCACCTGGAGTGATTTAGCAGCAACACCAGGAGGGAGCGTGGGGAGGTTGCTGGGGGACAGGTTTTGAGGGAACACAGAGGCAGGAGTGTGAAGGGGGTTCTGGGAGGAAGAAGGGGTGGAGAGAAAGGATGCCCAGAGGCTACTCTGTCACAGGCTGAGTGTTTCACCCTTGCAACCTTGGCTGCCTGAGTGCCCTGACTCAGTTTTCCTCTACTGCAACCCTCCCACCTGGACCCAGTGGCTCCCTTCGCACACGCAGTGCTGGCTCCCTCCTCCACCCACTCCAATCCCTGGCACTTCTCTGCTGCCACTGGCCTGGCAGCTACCCAGACTGAGCTCGGTTGCACTGTTTCTTTGTACATCAGTTCTCTCTCCTCTTGTACCCTCTTTCCTCTCATTACCCCTCTTATTTTCCCCCGTTAAAGTTATAGCACTTTATTCCAGTTACCTGATCTCTCTTATTCTAGAATTTTCCTATTACAATCTGCCTGCCGAGGGTTCAGACCTCGATCCTAGAACTAGGACACACACAAAACTCTTCAGGAAATGATGAGGAGGGTCAGTTTTCTACCTGACAAACAGTAGTAGCAGAGTGCTCTGTGGATTTGAGCTGAAATACTATGATTTCACCTAGTGTTTTCAGCTTAGAGAGAGACACAGAGCACTGGCAGCAGCGCTGAGTAACAACACAACTACTAGGAGCACTTTCAGGCCTAATGACTGTCGTGACGAACACCAGAGGCAGAGCAAAGACAGCGGAAGGTTGATGATTAAATGAAAATAACGAAGTGCTCATAGACTCCCGAGTTTTTTAGGCCTGGCACTCACAGAGAAGAGATTAATGAGGTGTTGATTCAGCGCGTTATGGTAAACAAACCCAACGTCTTCTGCCTGCAGAGGTGCTTTCCACTGCGGAACGGCACATAAACAGGGCTCTTAACACTGTGTTAAGTGTAGTATTAAAACAACTCTGTTTCTGAAACCCCTACTTGCACAGCAATCCAAGCTGTAAGTTACTCTGGTTGACTATAACCCAGCCTCAGGTAAAACCTGTGTGGATCTCCTGTGAAAAACAACAGCAGCATGGAAGTTACTAGAAACCACGCGGTGTTTTAATCTTGAAGGCCTCAGGGATTACTGCAATATGGGTGTAAGGGAACAGGGTACTTCTGAGAAGGAAGAGAAACGTATCCGGAGCTGTAGTTCCACCCAGGGCCCTTGCTCAGTTCCGCATCGCCAGCATGGCATTTATGTCCCAAATCAGATTCCGTAACTGGTCCATGATCTGCTTCAGCTGCTGGTTCTTCTGCTTCAGTTTCTGTGGGAAGAGTTGGTTACAGGTTTTTTTGTGATCAGTTCAGGAATTCAAGAAGAATCATAGAATCCTCCTGGCTGGAAAGGACCTCCAGGATCACCAAGTCCAGCCCTCAGCCCAACAGCTCCCCAACCCCTAGACATCAAGTGCTCTAGCTACTCACCTTTTGTACCCCTGCAAGGATGGGGACTCCACTCCCTCCNCCTGTTCTCCAGCCCTCTCCCCATCCTCACTGCCCTTCCCTGGCCCCACTCTAGCCCCTCAATATCCTTCTGAAACTTTGCTGCCCAAAGGTGGACCCAGTACTCAAAGTGCAGTCACATGAGTGCAGAGTACAGGGGCACCATCACCTCCCTCCTGCAGTGGTGACACTGTTCCTGATCCAGGCCAGGATGCTGTTTGGCCTTTCTGGCCGCCTGGGCACCCTGCTGCGTTCTGTTCAGCCGGCTGCCAACCAGCTGTCAGCATTTCTGCATTCCAGTTACCACCCCGATGTGCTCAGGGGTCCTGTGTCCAAACAGAAGTTCCCAAGCACACCTCATGCTTTAGAGCTAGGTATTTCCTTCTGAAACATCCGAAGGAGCAGAAGAACGGGTGTTATTTGTGAGCAGAACTTACAAACCACCTCTTCACAGAAGAAAGATCAGTGCATTCAGGTATCGCACAGTGTCCCTACCCTCTCATGTTTCTCAATAACACTGGTATTTGTTCCCTGATTGATTCATTTTCCTGCTCAAATCAAAGCTGTCACAACTCCCTGTGCAGCGCTAACCACAACCTGTCCTGCACGTCATTATAATTTGCTGAGATGTCAACCTTCTCATCTTAGAGAGCAAACTAATTACTCATCAGAGAAGTCCAGAGCTCCCAGTAAAGTGAAAGCGCTTTACTTTGCTTTTCCACCAAGCTGTGTGCAGTGGTGGACACGCTGGAGGGAAGGGATGATGTTCAGAGGGGCCTGGGCAGGCTTGACAGGAGGGCCAGTGGCAACCTGAGATTCAACAAGGCCACGGGCGAGGTCCTGCACCTGGGTCGAGGCAATCCCAGGCACAAAGACAGTCTGCAAGTCCTTCAACACCTCCACACATGGGGACTCCCCCACTGCCCTGGGCAGTCCAGTCCAGGCTCTGAGCACCCTTTACCTGAGGAAGGGCTTCCTAACAGCCAACCTAATCCTGTCCTGGCAGCTTCAGGCCCTGCCCTCTCTTGTCCTGGCACTGGTTGCTTGGGAGAAGAGCCTGACCCCTATCTGACTACAATCTCCCTTCAGGGAGTTGGAGAGAGGGAGAAGGTCCCCCTTAAGTCTCCTCAAGGCCAAATACCCTCAGCTCTCTCAGCCTCTCTTCACCAGGCTTTCTCTCCAGTCCCCTCCCCAGCCTTGCTGCTCCTCTGGACCTGCTCCAGCCCCTCAATCTCTTTTTTTGAAGCGAGGGGCCCAACACTGCCCCCAAGACTCAAGTGTGTCACTTCCTGACACTGAGGTTATGCCCCTGCACCCATTCTGCAAGACTTCATCCACAGGATCAAAGGCTGAAGAGTCACTGATGGCGACTGCACTGGCAGACAGAGAGAACAACAGTTAACCCGGCTGCAATCTGATCTCTCTCCACCCACATCTCGCCGCACTGTTGCTGTTAAGCAGGTTTACTCACATGAACTTCACCTAAGTTACACCCCGAAGGCTCATTCTGTGAACCTGTTTTCATTTCTCCAGCAAGTGTTATGAAACTGTAAATTGCTTGATCTTTACTTGATGCCAGACAGGGGACCCCTTCCGCTGGATTTCACTGGCTTTCAAAGCACCGCTGAAGAGAAGCCGTACACAAACGTTTATCTATCTGAAGGTAATTCCAGAGACTTTGTCTGCAGTCGAGAGCTGCTTTCTTAGCTCTTCTGTTTTCCAGAGATGGGGGGGAAAAAAAAATCCATCTCTGGATCATTAGGCTGAAAAAAAGAAGAATAAAGAGAGGGGAAAGAATTCCACTTGAGAGAGCACGATCTCCTGATTGAAATGCAGGCGGCGATCTGGGTTGCCCATCTTTGACAGGCAGTGGTCCACACCACAAAGTACTACATAATTAATATGTTCTGCACCACTGGCAGTGCTGGCCACCACTTAAGACTTTGCTGAGCCAGTAAGAACATCTCAGCTCAGGTCTAACCTTGGAAAGAGAAGTGCAACGGCCTTCTTGGGAAACGGGCGAGTTCTGCAAGCAGTGACAAATGTTTGCCTGAACATATTGCTTGCAAGTTGTCTCCCACTCCTTCCTCCTTCTGCTGAGATGACTTAGCTGAACTCTGGGCTGCTTCTCAGGATTATCACTTGGATGAAAGGAGGAAAGGTACTTCATCCTACACACACGCTACAGATCCTGACTGCCTCTCTTTCAGGATAGCACAAGGAAATTACAGGAGGCACTTTCTAATGAGTTTAAGAGATCTAAATTCATCTTATAGCTGACAGGCATGTTTCTCTTAGTCACCCCGTTAGAGAAGTCATCTGACTGAAAACGAATCCCAAGACGGTCTTCTCTGCTGACATTAATTTCCAGAGTGATTAACTATCCCTTTTGACTGACACTGCCAGTGCTTCTGCCAGCTCGATGGCCTCGGCAAAGGCTGCAGCTTCCAGTAACCAGTGAGACTGTAGGGGACGTAGGGCAGGAGACTCAAACAGAAGACCTAAACCCATGGAAATGAAACCAAGTGGGAGCACTGCACCATAAATCCAGTAAATATGGCATGTTCTCTGGAGAGCAGTTGGGAGAACTCTGTGTTTTCCAGACACCCAGTAATTTCCACTTGCATTTAATGTGAAATCAGTGCTGTCTAGACCAATTCACAACTCCTGATCAGAGATGGGTAAGATTTTTCCTTTACACACTGTTCTCATCTCTCTCCTCACCCTAGGCTCGTCTATCCTTCACACTTTAAAGCCTAAACTCCACTACATGTCAGATTCTGCACAGTCTCCAGACAAAGATAACACTGAAAACATAGAATCACAGAATGATTGATGCTGGCAAAGGCCCCTGAGCTCACCCAGCCCAGCCCAGCACCTAACATCACCCCAGAGGCCACCCCAGGGCACTCAGGGCCACAGCCAGGCTGTCCTTCAACACCTCCAGACACAGGGACTCTCCCACTGCCCTGGGCAGTCCAGTCCAGGCTCTGAGCACCCTTTCCTTGAGGAAGGGCTTCCTAACACCCAACCTAACCCTTCCCCTGGCAGCTTCAGGCCCCTCCTTCTCATCCTGGCGCTGGTTGCCTGGGAGAAGAGTGGAAAAGTAAGATCACAGTCCAGCTGATGCCTGCAAAACATCAGAAGGATTTCTGCTTAAGGAAGAGAGGAGAGCTCTTTCCATCTTGCCAATATTCTACAGAAGGCCTGTCTCCTACCAGCTGCAGCGTCTACCTGCTCTGTTCAAGATCTGTACAGAGCACAAATACATTGAAGACTCATAAAGCATTAAATATCAGTAACAAGGGCACTGTTCTTTACGTTGGCTTCCTTCAGGTTTGCAGCTATTTCATGTTGTTTCCACACACATGGAAAACAAGTTGTAGAAAACCCCTCAACACTTGTGCCCCCTCCCTGGAAGACTTCAACGCCAGGTTGGATGGGGCTCTGGGCAACCTGGTCAGGTGAGAGGTGTCATTTCCCAGGGCGGAGGGTTGGCACTAGGTGATCACTAAGGTCCCTCTCAACGCAAACCTTTCTATGATTCTATGTTTGCAACTCTCCAAAAGCTTTCAGGTCGTGTTCTCACATAGAGCTACTCAAACGGTGCCAGGCCCACTCCCACTGATACTGAATTCACACACCCATTGGTCTGCTTCAGATAGGATTCATCAGCAACAGACGAGCTGCTTGCTGTTCACTGACTACAGCTTCTCCTGATGTCATTCACAGCATTAACTGTTCTCTCCTTACTGGAAACAAGAGACTGCGAGTTCTGCCTCCCTCCTCATCTGACAGTGGAAAGGAAAACGGCTCCTTCTGCTCTTTGTTCTAACAGAAGGAGAGGCGCCAGTGACAGCCTGTGCTCCGCTGCACGCTCGATACTCTTCACATCTTGAGCCAGGCAGCACGTATCCACTGCTCTGTGTGCTCATTAAAGCAGATGGATCTGTGCTTCATACCAATTATTTCTCATTCAACAATTAAGCCTGAAGTCTTATTTACTGAGTATCCTCAGAGCGACGTACCTGGTAATGGAACTATCCGTTTCCCAACGTGCTTCTCCACCACACTCACTCCTCAGTGTCGCAGCCCGACTCCTCACGTGAAAATCACGCACAGCCTCAGTTACAGATGGCCAACACCTACCTCAGGAACTTTCAACAAGGCTACATCCTGCATCTAAAACTCGAATAAACTCAGAGAGCAGCAGAGGCAGAGGGGTGACTGAACAGTTAGAGACACTGAGGAGATCAGAGGGACTGGTGTATCAGAGTAAGATGGGCAAAACGAAGAGCCCCTAAGAAATCAGATGACCAACTCTGTCAGCCGTTGAGACAAAGAACAGTGGTGCTGTCTGGGTACCAGCAACACGGCAGACTCACTGCCCGTGACAGCAAATGGAACTAGGCCAATGGGGTGAGGCTGAACAGGGCCAAGGGCAGGGTCCTTTGGCCACAAGAACCCCCTGCAGNAGCCTGGACTGGACTGCCCAGGGCAGTGGTGGAGTTCCTGTGTCTGGAGGTGTTGAAGGACAGCCTGGCTGTGACCCTGAGTGCCCTGGGGTGGCTGATGGAATGATGCTAGGTTACAGGCTGGACTGGGTGAGCTCAGAGGGCTTTTCCAGTCTCAGTAATTCTGTGATGCTGCAGCTGAGAGTTGAACAACCAGCTGGAGGAAGAAAAGACAGCAGGTCAACAATCTGAAATGCTTCTTCATCCAGCAGGCTGGGTTCCCTGTCACACCACTGTCAGCAACACTTTGTACGACTGACACCTCACCTAAACGAAGCAAAAACGAATTGGAGGTGGACACTACATACCACATACCAGCTACGGACCACAGCGGGCCGCCGAGCCTCGCAGCTAGAGTCAGAAATCAGAGCAATTAACCTGGTTCTATGGATTTTTCTCTGCCAAAAATCATTACTTTATTCATTTCTAATCATAAAACTCCACGCCTCTCCTAGTCTGTAACGCACTGGAATGGGAACTTGGAAAAAGGGAGTGGATGTGCTTATGCAGCTGGAGGGAAGGAGAAGAAAATAAAGGTTAGATTTCTTTGGCAGCAGTCACTACCTATTTGTTTGCATGAATTATAAAGCTCAATTCTCTTGTGAAGATTGGAAAATCTGGAGAATTAGGGTAAATAAGGGTAAATGAGGGTAAATTAGTGGTAAAGACCGGGTGTCAGCCCAGATTTAAGTGACGTTTTCAATACATTCTTAACCATCCATGTCCTGTAACACCGCCAGCCTTGTAAAGGGTCACCTCTCACCACAAACCTTTATGGAGGGCTCTGCACAAGGAGAGTTTAAGAATTTACTGCAGAAGCACAGAACAATCCTGGTTGGAAAAGATCTCCTAGGTCATCAAGTCCAAACACCCCCACCCCAACCAAACCCCTCAGTCCCTGAGAGACTGACAGACACAGCCTGACCCCCTCCCTGCTGCTACTCGCGCAGGGCATGAGCCACAATGGCTACAGGGTTCTTCAATACCTCCAGGCAGGGGGACTCCACCACCTCCCTGGGAAGGCCCTGCCAGTGCCCAACCACTCTGGCTGCAGAGAATCTCTGCCTCAGAGCCAGTCTGACCCTCCCCTGCCTCAACTGCAGAGCAGTGCCCCTGCTGCTGTCAGCAGGCACCAAGGAGCAGAGGCCAACAGTCACCCCTCCAGCTCTCAGGTTGCTGGAGAGGGCAGTGAGGTCTCCCCTCAGCCTCCTCTTCTCCAGACTGACCCTGCCCAGCTCCCTCAGCCTCTCCTCACACAACTGGTTCTCTATAACCTTCCCGAGCTGGGTAGCTCTGCTCTGGACCCATTGCAGCATCTCAGTGTCAGAGCATACCTGTCCAACAAACAGGGCAAAGCCATGTCACAGAACCCCCGAAAACACCCCAGACAGGGACGGTGGGGCTGATTATCACGTAACAACCGCACATCAACACGCATGCATTCCCCCCACGACAGCCCCTGGAAGATACACAATCCTGCTGCATCAGCACCGAGCCGAAAGACTACAACAGCAACGCTGACAGCTGCTTTTCTTTAAATTCACAGAGTCCTCATTTTCCCCTGTGCAATAGGAAGGCGCTTTGCTAAATCAATGGGTTATGAAATATTCAGCACATTTCTCATTGCCCGAGATGAACTAACCCATCAGAAACGTTTGAAAAGCTGAAAACCCACCCATTCTTCTCCCAGAATGAACGACTTTACTCGTTTATTTCCGTTGTTCAGTCACTGCTGGAGGTTTTGCCTCCTTTTTCCTAAGCACTTGCAGACGCCACAGCTGCAGAAGTATTTCATAACTTTATCTCTGTGCTTTACCAGATCGAAGAAGCAGGGTTCCCAACTGTGGTCTGGCAAAAGCCATGTCAATTTAGTCTCGAGATTATATGAAGATGGAACACTGCACATTTGTGTGGAGGGCTGAGTCCATCTTTAGGGATTGCACTCCACTGCATGCTGCCACTCAAAGCGAAAAGCTAATGGCGTCTTTATCAGACACAGCACTTCTGCTCTGGATCTGTCAAGATTCAATAAACCATTCCCTTAAGAGAGGGAATGGTCTTCCTCAAACTGTCAAAACATAGAAGGCAGCCTCGAGAAAACCCTTTATCACCTCACATTATTGCAATAATATTTACACATCTGATGTTCAACACCCTTCTTTTTTTTAACACCTAAGGATTTAAAGGGAAATAAGCTCAAAAGGCATCTTGGCTCTGCTGGACTGCCAGGATCTAGTGGGTTAAGCACTAACATGAGGTTGTCAGAGGAACAGACAACAGTTTAAAGAGAGGCACAAGATAAAATTCTTCCCAAAGAACACAGAGAACAGCTCTATTCTGCTCTCGTGAGATCCCATCGGTACTACTGCATTCAGTTCTGGAGCTCTCAAAGCAGGAAGGTTACTGGACTGCTGGATCGTGTCTAGAGGAGGGCCACGAGGATGAGGGGAGGGCTGGAGCACCTCTCCTACAGGGACAGGCTGAGAGAGTTGGGGCTGTTCAGCCTGGAGAAGAGGAGACTCCAGGGAGATCTTAGAGCAGTCTTCCAGTCCCTGAAGGGGGCTACAGGAAAGCTGGGGAGGGGCTGTTTCCAAGGGCTTGGAGTGGTAGCAGCAGGGGGAATGGTTTCCAGCTGGAAGAGGGGAGGTTGAGACTGGAAGTCAGGAGGAAGTTCTTCACACTGAGGGTGCTGAGACCCTGGACCAGGTTGCCCAGGGAGGTTGTGGCTGCCCCCAGCTCCCTGGAGGCGTTCAAGGCCAGATTGGCTGGGGCCTTGAGCACCCTGGTCTGGTGGGGGGTGTCCCTGCTCATGGCAGAGGTGATCCTGAAGATCCCTTCCAACACGAACCATTCTCAATCTATTATAAAAAGCTTACTAAAAGGTAATTCTGAGATGGTTACAAGCAGGAAAGGATTTACTGCCATTTAGTGCAGCAATCTAGATGTTTATGCTTAGTCAGGACAAAGGGAGATGGTTAGGATGATGAAAATGAATGTCAATGTTGTTACCTTATTCACTTCCATGATTTCCCTTCTCTCTTCACTAGCAAAACGAAGCTGACTCGCAGCACCACGATCATCATGCTTGGAGCCATCTTCTTCAACATAGGGGATAAGTTGCTGTGAAGACAAGGAACACTAGCTTTGGAAAAGAGAAGTAAAAAGAAATCAAGCCCAGGGGATACCCTCAGGTAGAGGTACCTATGTGGTACCCCTACCTCATTCTCCACAGGTTCCAACTTCCCAAGAGGAATCAGAGCCAACCTTAGTTCATCACCTCAAACCCAAAGGGCTTGCAATGACCTCTTTGGCAAAGAATTTCTGTATCAACAAGTGCTCCCTGCCTGAAACAAGTAGCTTAAAAGAA
Organism: Upupa epops; assembly: GCA_013397515.1. Taxonomy (NCBI): domain Eukaryota; kingdom Metazoa; phylum Chordata; class Aves; order Bucerotiformes; family Upupidae; genus Upupa; species Upupa epops. The sequence continues at coordinate 23,174 of VZRI01014236.1, read as the reverse complement.
TCAGCAGGTACACTAGGTACAAAACACAGAGATGCCTCGGTGTCAGGACACTCCCGAGCTGCCACCACCACATTAAAAAATAATTATGGGCTGTAGTATTTCACAGAATCATTAAGGCTGGAAAAGCCCTCTGAGCTCAGACAGCCCAGCCCAGCACCCTACAGCAACCCAGCGGCCACACTAGGGCACTCAGGGCCACAGCCCAGCTGTCCTACAACACCTCCAGACACAGGGACTCCCCCACTGCCCTGGGCAGTCCAGTCCAGGCTCTGAGCACCCTTTCCCTGAGGAAGGGCTTCCCAACATCCAACCTAACCCTCCCCAGCAGCTTCAGGCCCTGCCCTCTTGTCTTGACATTGGTTGCCTGGGAGAAGAGCCCAACCTTCAGGGGGTTGTAGAGAGGGAGAAGGTCCTCCCTGAGTCTCCTCCAGGCTTAACACTCAGCCTCAGCTCCCTCAGTCTCTCCTCATCAGCCTTGCTGCTGCTCTGGACCCGCTCCACAAACAGCCATAAAGTCTGTTGTTGATTTTTCTGCCCTGAATTGGAACAAAGCTAAAGCTGACAGCACCATCACATCCTTGTCCACATACATGTTACAGATAAACTCTCCAGGCTCTCAATGTCCTTCTGATACTGTGGTGCAGATAAGCAAGACGACACTGCTTTAGCAGTCTATGAGCACCACATGACATTGAGCAGCATCCTTCAGCACTCAGAAGGGAAACGTGGTTACACCTACTGAGAATTTTATTTCCAAGAGGAATGTTTGCAGGCCCAGCTCCAACTAGTACATAAAATGCAGTCCACTGCTTAATTCCAGTCTCATTTAAAACTTGTCAGGAGCCTCTTGCAACTCCGGAGAACAGATGCTACAGGAAGCAAAGTGGTTATTCTGATTTGTGATTTATATAGGAATAAAGATACTCACTTCTATGGAGACAGGATCGAGCCCAGCACAATTCTCATTGCATTTGTCATAGACAAGTCTCAGCTTTCTGAAGAGTACTGACAGCTGACGGAGATGCTCCTGCAGCTTTCCCAGTCTGTCTTGGTATGTTCCAGTATGATAAGTAACGCCATTTGGTAACTAAACCCCAAAAGGTTAAAGATATTAAAGTTTCAGTCAAATGAAATCAATGCAATAACCTATATAACCCCCTGTGATCGATTTTAAGTCACACACTGATCTACTCTGTTCATCAGTAAAACTCTGTGCTTTTTCTGCTCATCTGAGGTGCCCGATCACTGCTGTCCAGCAGCTTCCTGCATTCTACCCTCTGGACACCGTCACAGAAACACAGAATCTTAGGGATTGGAAGGGACCTCGAGAGATCATCCAGTCCAATCCCCCTGCCACAGCAGGATCACCCAGACCAAGTCACACAGGAACACAGCCAGGCGGGGCTGGAAAATCTCCAGAGAAGGTGACTCCACAACCTCAGCCCCTCTGTAACTATTTCCAGAGGATGTCTTCAAGATGCTTCTGTAATAACTCTGCTGGTTATTACAGAATCACAGAAGCATTCAGGTTGGAAAAGACCTATGAGATTACCGAGTACGACATTTAACCTCCTCTTATCTTTATTACCTATGCGACTTTTAAACACCTCACAGGGTGGTCACTTAACCCTCTCCCAGGGCAGTTGTTTCCAGCACTTTAGAGCTCTCTCAAAGATAAAATCTTCCCTCATGTCCAGCATAACCCTCCCTTGATGCAGCTTTAGGCCATTCCCTCTAGCACTATCATTGTTTACTTGTGATAACAGGTCAGTACCTACCTCTCTAGAAGGCACTTTCAGATAGTTGTAGAAAGCAACAAGGTCTTCCCTTAGTCCCCTAGAATCATAGAATCCTCATGGCTGGAAAAGACCGCCAGCATCATCAAGTCCAGCCCTCATCCCAGCATCTCTCAACCCCTAGACCATGGCTTCAAGTGCTCTAGCTGCTCAGGTTTTAAACTCCTCCAGGGATGGGGACTCCATCACCTCAGTGAGCAGCCAGTGCCCAACACTCTCTCAGGTAAGAGGTCCTCCTAAGATCCATTCTAACCCTCCTCTGACACACCTTGAGGCCATTTCCCCCTGCCCTACCATTAGTAATCTGGGAGAAGAAGACAACACTGGCCTAGCTGCAACCTCCTTTTAGGTAGTTGTAGAGAGCAATAAGACCTCCTCTCAGCCTCCTCTTCTGGCAGTTGGTGGTAACAGGAATGGAAGTTGGGGCCATAAGAAGTTCATTCTCACCTGCATGTTCCTCAGTAACTGGAAGATTTCCATGGTTCGAAACACAATGTCCTGCACAGTCTCCTGGCCGATTCGACAGAGGGAAGCTGTATTGACCTCTCTGGCTGCCTGAGCCTGTGTCCCTGAGAAGGCCCCAGGCGGCATGGCTGCCCCGGCCAGCGGAGGGGTGGACATCTCTGCCCCTCAGCCGGGCTCCCTGCACGGAGAATTTAAGGCAGAAGGATTCAGCGCTTCAGTCTATCATCACAAACCTCCTGCAACTCTCCTTTTACCACTGCATGATCCTGAGGCTGTTCTTCACTGTCACCAGTATCCCCTCCCCTGCGAGAGTCTATCCCCACAGGACCCCCAGCTCCAACACCTGGCCGGCAGCCCCAGGCCCGACCCCCCCCCCAA
>VZRI01014236.1:4888-20242 GCA_013397515.1 Upupa epops | reverse complement strand
AGCCTTCTTCCCAGCCTTCTTCCCAGCCTTGCTGCCCTTCTCTGGCCCCACTCCAGCTTCTCAATGTCCTTCTCATACTGTGGTGCCCCAAACTGGACCCAGTACTCAAGGCACGGTCTCACAAGTGGACAAGAGTCCAGGGGCACCATCACCTCCCTGCTGCTGACATTTGTCAGACGTGTGTGAGAGGATTGACAAAGGATGAACCACTGCTGTCATCTAGAACAGTAGTGATTATTCAGATTGTCCGGCTCGAGGGAGATGTACTAGGTAGTGAGCTGGGTCTATTAAGTTCTCCTATGCACAGAGAATCATAAAATATATCAACTAGGAAGGAATTCAAAAGCATCATTGAGTCTTAACTCCTTGGAGGGCCACATAAAACTGAAGCATACGACTCTTACACACCATCACTCTGATTCCTGCCATGGGATACAGGGAATTAAAACACCTTCAGGCCTACCCTTCCTGTTCTCTGAATGGGTTAATGTGCATGTGAGCCAGAGTCACTGAATGATTGAGGCTGGAAAAGCCCTCTGAGCTCACCCAGCCCTGCCCAGGACCTAACATCACCCCAACAGCCAAACCAGGGCACTCAGGGCCACAGCCAGGCTGTCCTTCAACACCTCCAGACATGGGGACTCCCCCCCTGCCCTGGGCAGTCCAGTCCAGGCTCTGAGCACCTTTCCCCTTCCCCTCTGCACCCGCTCCAGCCCCTCAACCTTTCTTGAAGTGAGAGGCCCAGAACTGCTCCCAGTACTCAAGGAGAGGCCTCCTCAGTGCCCAGGACAGGGGGAGAATGATGTCCCTAGTCCTGCTGGCCACACTAGTGCTGATCCAAGCCAGGATGGCATAGGCCTAACAGGCCACCTGAACAGTGTGCTGGCTCCTGTTCAGCCAGTTGTCACCCAGTGCTGCCAGGTCCCTCTCTGGGGTCCACTCCTCCCCCAGTCTGTAGCTGCAGGGGATTCCTGTGGCCAAAGTGTAGGCCCCTGCCCCTGGCATTATTCTCTAATAAAATAAATAGAACTTGCTGGATTCCTGGATCACCCTCTGTTTTCCTTGAGTAAAGACAAATGTAGTCCTTCCCAAGTCTCCTCCCACTGTTCCTTCTCAGCGGTGCTTTGACTCTGCTCTGAGGGTGACAGATGGGCCCGGATGAAACGTGCAGCCAGGAAAGGCCTCTGGTTCTCAGCCCTGTCCCAACCAGTGTTTATGTGTGGACTCTAGGAGAAGTAGCAGGACTTTGTGGAGCCTTTGCCAGCGAGAAATACATGAGGCACAGCTCTGCTGTCAGCAAGCTGTGACAGATCCAAGCCCAGCCCTTGAGTACCAGGCCAACACAGGGAGTGGAGCTGGCTGGAGTTTAATTCAGCAGAGATGATGTTGATAGGCCAGAGGAAACAGTTCAGGGCTGTCAATAGCTGAAGGAGACTGTGGTTTGGGGTTGTTTTGGTGGAGGGTGGGGTTTTTGTGACAGAGGTTTCTCCATAGAATCGTAAAATTGATGATACTTGGAAGAAACCTTCAAGATCATGAAGTCCTACCATAAACCCAACTAACCCAGTAGTCCCAGTGAGTTTGTGGAGTAGGGTTGGTGCTCAGACTCGATGTTCCCAAGGGTCTTTTCCAACTGAGTGAGTCTGTGATTGCAGACAGGTATTTTCATGAAGGCAGCCATTTAGAGGGAAGCAGGATTATCCGTGATTGTGCTAAATAAAGTAGGATAAATAGGATGGGACCAGAGCCCAACGCAGCAGAGCAAAGGGCAGTCCTCCACACACGTCTGTGCTCAGTAGAGGATGCAATCAGCAGTTTTCTGGACCTAGATGGAGCCGGGTTGAGCAATTACGGCCTCTCTGCCATTATGTGGTTTCATTGCACAGCCCTGTGCCCCAGTACAGGGCTCTCATCCTCACAGTCCTTCTGCTTTTGCAGGCGTTTGGTTGCTTGTCTCCAAAGGGACTTGTGAGTGTAGTCAGCTCAACACTTTGGGCCTAGACCAGAGTCCATGAGCAGATGAATCATCTCTCTTCCCCCTGGACTGGGCAGTGGGAGCAGTGCTGGGCCCCTCACTTCAAGAAAGAGACTGAGGGGCTGGAGTGGGTCCAGAGGAGCAATGAGGCTGGGGAAGGGACTGGGGGGAAAGGCTGATGGGGAGAGGCTGAGGGAGCTGGGAGGGTTCAGCCTGGAGAAGAGGAGACTCAGGGGGACCTTCTCCCTCTTTACAACTCCCTGAAGGGAGGATGCAGTCAGGGGTGGGTCGAGCTCTTCTCCCAGGCAACCACTACCAGGATGAGAGAGCAGGGCCTGAAGCTGCCACGGGGGGGTTAGTTTGGATGTTAGGAAGCCCTTCCTCAGAGCCTGGACTGGACTGCCCAGGGCAGTGGGGGAGCCAGTGTCTGTCTGTGGCCCTTAGTGCCCTGGTGTGGCCACTGGGGTGATGTCAGATACTGGGCTGGGCTGGCTGAGCTCAGAGAGCTTTGCCAGCCTCAGTGATTTTGTGATTCTTCCTACCCAGCACCTCTCCTGCAGCCTCCTGCAGTTTTAGCCCTCTGGATGCTGCCAGTGAAATCATCCAAACACAACAGCTCCAAGAACTAGCTGGGGGGCACTCTGTGACCTTGGGACCTTCAGACATTCCCCCTGGCCCTGTCTTTTTTTGGAGCAAACTGTATCTTGTAGGACTAGCTGCTTGGAAAGAGGAGGCCTTCGGAATCGTGGTTTAGATAAGCTGCGTGTCTTCACCAGCCAGGAACGACGCCTGTGGATGCATTTTCAGCAGGCTCGTCTGGCGGCTTCTCCTGGGGCTCCCGCAGAAATGGCTCGGCAATGGAACATTTGCGAAGGAGTGGATGCTTGGCAGAAGAAAGCATCACAATGAGATGTAAAATATGTGCACTGTAATTTATACAGGCAACTAGCTTGTGGAAAGCTTGACCTCTGGCCAGCAGAGGACAGAAACAGATCCAAAGAGACCGCCGAAGCAGTGGCTGCTACCCAGTGGGACAGAGATGGAGGGACTAATTATGTTTTTGCAGCTGTTACACCGATGCTGGAAGGATGCTGGTGACAAATGACTTCGTGGTGGACAGCACGGTGGTTAATACCGGGGAAAAGCTAGTCTGCTCTGAGGTTTCACTGCTCACGCGCTATTAGCGTTACGAGCAGGAGTGCGAGGGTGGGCTTTCCCCTTCAGGGGTCATTGCTGCTCTGCAGTCTCCCACTGTTGCTGCCCGGTTGGAGGCACGGTTCTCATTACAGTGTTGACAGATGATATTCCTATGACTCACTCCGTGGTTGGGGAGAGAGGGAGAGATCCTGCGCTGTTTTCTTTCCCCAGACATGCCCTGGTTGTGTGAGGGGATCCATGCTGTGCTCTGTAGCATGGGGCTTTTCTAGACCCTGACAGGCAGTGCAGCCCAGGTTTCTCTCTTCATCTGCCTCGATTAAGTTGTTACTGCTTTCTCTCACTATAAATCTGTAGCAGCAGATGAAAGTTCTCATGGGCTTTACAGGACCAAGCCCACCTCACTGTCTGTTGGGGGGCAGTGGCCACCCATCAGCTGACTGCACAGAACACCCATATTCTTGGAGCATCATAAGCCTCATCATTGATTCTTCTATCTGTGGCCAGTGATGATTTCTTTCACCTTAACTTCATTCTCATGAGCAAACTTAGTTGTAATCTATTCAGTGCCAATCAATTTAGGTTCTCTGGTCTCCTGTCTTATTTACAGGCTCCCCAAGCCTTCCAGCATCTGAATCAGGTCTTTGCATGGGTGGCAGGCAAACCAGTCATTAGCAGGGTGATGGGATCAAGCCCTCTGGTCCTGGCAGTGCTTTGTGCTCTGGTTGTAGCTCCCCTGTGTGTGTAACCATTCACCCCCTCATTCTGCCTCCTTCGCTCCCTCATTGGGATGCTCATTTGCAAAGACTCTTCATCCCGAGGTGTGCTTTGCTCATCCTGTTTGCTTATCAATAGCTTTAGGATGTTGTAGCTGAAGCAGACGTTCAATGGTGGCAGAGAGGTTATGGTAGCAGCAGAAGACCTTAGGCAAGTGCACAACCCTGTGAATACAGAGGAAAACAATCCTTGCTGTGGCTGCTTTACAGTTCAGACACCGTGTGTTTTACAGCAAAGAAGAAGGCAGATTAAGAAGGCATCTAATAGTTTCAGGATAAGGAGGCTGGAGTGCCCCAGTTTCCCAAGCAAGTCATCAGCAGTATCACTGGGAATGCAGGAAAAGTCATAAGGGCATGAAAGATCTACAGCCTACATCCTGCCCCCGAAAGCCATCACCGCCTGACGCAAGTCAAATGCCACTTGTGTCTCTCCCCGGTGATCTAAGACTCTGTGAACTCGGGAACGGAGCAGCAGATAGGGGGAAAAAAAAGCATAGCTGGCGGCAGATGTTTGAACACAAATCATCCCTCTAGGCTGGCGCATTATTGCGGGGTTCCTGGATTGACTCACTGACGTTATTTATGCCCAACTTCTGGCCACATTCCCTCTGGGCGATATTAGAAGCCATACATCACGGAACGGAGGATGTCCTCTGTTTCCCTTGGGTTTTCCTGCTCCTGTGTGACCTTCTCGGTGTACAGCACCGCTGCTAGAAGCAGGGTATTGCTGTTAAACCTGGGACCTCCACACAACACCCGGTCGGATTTACTGACCACGTTCTCTGCGTGGGATGGTGTTGGGGGCTCCAGAACTGGATGCAGCACTCCTGATGGGGTCTCAGGAGAGCAGAATCAGGAGTACTGCATTCAGTTCTGGAGCCCCCAGCACAGGAACGTGACTGGGCTGTGGGAAGGTGTCCAGAGGAGGGCCATGAGGATGAGGGGAGGGCTGGAGCACCTCTCCTATAGGGATATNCTGGACCAGGTTGCCCAAGGAGGTACAATTCCCCACCCCTGGCAGTGTTCAAGGCCAGATTGGCTGGAGCCTTGAGCACCCTGGTCTAGTGGGGGGTGTCCCTGCTCATGGCAGGGGGTTGGAACTGGATTCTCTTTGAGGTCCCTTCCAACCTGAACCCTTCTACCAATCTAGGAATGTAGGAACCTGTACTAATCACCCTTTAGGTTTTAGAGTTTTAGGTTGTTTTCTCTCTTAAACATCATGCATCCTAACGTTGCTAGGGAGGGTTGTGTAACCTGTAGGCTCTGCTGCCTGTGAGACAGCTGTTCAGCAGACTCCGTGTGGCCGCAGCTGTACTACTAAGTTAAACGTTCATCAGGCCGGTTGGTGTGGAAGAGTCCACGTTCATACAACCCAACTCAGAAGAGGGGTAGCAACACCCACGCTGCCTACTGGAAATGACAGCTGGTAGCTGGCACGGGGAGTCTACTCTTACTGCAACGTGGTGTAAACAGGGAGTCTGTCCACAAGAAATGCAATTTTCCTTTGTTCTTACGGTCGGTGTCTTTGAAATGCAAAACAGGATGGAGGAAGAGAGACCTAATACAGAAGCAGCCTCCTCGTGTCATCCACGAGGAAAATGGGACTCTATGGGAGTCGTCTGGTTGGGGATTTTTAATTGTTGTAGGGGCTTTCTGAACGTGAAACATGGCATGAGAAAGAGCTGTCTCCATGAGCTGTGGGAAGGGAGTGAGAAGCCTGGTGTTAATTCAGTTTCTCGAGTTTGTCAGCGTCTGGAACAAGGCTTTTCCTGGAATGGAGAGGATAATTAGTGATCTGAGATCTAAGCCTGTTCTGAGCTTACAACTCCAAAGGCTTTTTAGCAGCGTGAGCTTTCTGTCAGATGTGGTGTGACAGCATGAGGGTCTCTGAATGAGGCGCTGCTTGGAGAACTCGGAGATTTCCTGCCTTGGGTGGGAGCAGCAGACTCCAGGCATCTGTGAGGGGTGACACAAGCACAGCCAGTAGCAGTGCTACTGCTAATGGCAGCGAAAGGAAGGAAGGAGTGTCAGCCACACAGAGCTCAGCTACTGCTGGAGCAGGCGGTTAGGGAGAAGTAGAGGGATGTTCCTTTGGGAGGGGTTGCCATGGCCTTGCTGCTGCTGGAGCTTTAATAGGGACAGCAGAAGGCCTGGCTCAACCCTAAGAACACTCTCATGGCTGCTTCTGCTTGTGTGGGGACACGGAGAGTGAGGATGAGGGAGGCAAACGGTAAGGGAGGGACGCAGAGTACTTGAAAATGATACCGTCCTCAAGCAAAGGCTTCTGAGGGACCCAACTGTATCAGACCCAACTGCTTTAAACCAGTCCAATAAATTCATAGAATCCTTAGGGATTGGAAGGGACCTCGAAAGNGAGCAGAGCCTGGCTCTATCCTCCTGATACCCACCCCTCCCCTATTTAAAGCCATGAATGAGGTCCCCCCTCAGCCTCCTCTTCTCCCAGCTCCAGAGCCCCAGCTCCCTCAGCCTTTCCTCATCAGGGAGCTGCTCTCCTTCCTTCATCCTCTTCGTTGCTCTACGCTGGACACCCTCCAGCAGCTCTGTGTCCTTCTGGAACTGAGGGGCCCAGAACTGGACACAGCACTCGAGATGTGGTCTCAGAAAAGCAAAGTCCGTGTTCATGCGAAGCCTCACGACCGCTAAAAGGCCACACATTTAGATCTTAGGAAACCAAAGTTTACACTCAAAGCCAGCGAAGATGTTTCCACCCTGTTATTTTCAGTAGCCAGAACGACCTGCATGTGTGGAGGTACCAAACAGAACTGCTGAAAACACATGTCCTCATCATTCCCACCCCCTCCCCAGGAACTGCAAAGCAGGAATGGAAATGATTTTGGTTCTCTTCCGTTGACTGTCCTCCAGTGCTCCAGTCCTCTCATCATCCTCAAGGCCCTCTGTTGGACTCTCTCAATCAGATCTCTGTCCCTCTTGAACTGGGAAGCCCAGAACTGCATGCAATGCTCCAGGTGTGGTCTGACCAGGGCGGAGTGGACAGGGATGGAACCTCCCTCGATCTGCTGGACCCACTGTTCCTATTCCACCCCAGGATACTGCTGGCCTTCCTGGCTACCGGAGCACATTGTTTTCTATTTTAACTTCTCAACTAAAATGCTGAGAGTTGTCTGCACAGGGCCGTTTGCCCGTCTGTCTTCACCCTGGGAGAACAATAGCAGCTCGTGTCGTGTCTTGTCTCTTGGTTCCTCAGTAAATGTCAGCAGTGGGCTTGGTCTGCTGCTGGGGGTGTTCCACACACGGCTGTGTGTTCCTTGAGGAGATGCCAGGGTGTTCTGGGCTGGTTTTAATGGGGACAACGCTTTCAGAATGAACTTCACTGAAGAGTTTCCTAGCTAAAGGAGGAAATAACTCCAGACAAAATGTTCCCTAGGCGCAGACAGCATCCTGATTTGACCATATAAGGCACAGACCTAAATCTGAACACAGCCCTCGTACGAGCGGGAGAGCCAGGGACAGATTGGCTTCCTGGCGAGGAGTGAGGCAGTTGCTTCAGCAGCCTCTTCCTCGTTATGTTGTTCCTGATGCCGTGAACTTCGTTACAGGGATAATTGCTGCTTCTGCATTTAAGAGTCTTCTCACCATTGAGATCAGCTGAGGCTCTGGCATTAACAAGGTGCAAGATCTGGACCTGGGTGACCTTCTTCCTAACCATCTGGTTTAAAGGGTGAACCAAGAGCTGCTGGGGAGTCCCAAGACACTGCACCTGTCCTGAGTCACCTGAGGGCTGTGCTGTGGAGACCAACCCTGTTGTTGAGACTTTTCCATTAGTGAATGACACCTGCAGAGGTGTCGGTAAGACAAGGGGTCCTGGTTTGAAGCTGGAGAAGGGCAGAGGGAGGCTGGACAGGAGGAGAAAGGGCTGGGATCTGAGGGTGGGGGGTCCCTGGACCAGGCTGCCCAGAGAGGGGCTGAGGCCCCATCCCTGGAGCTACTCAAGCTCAGGCTGGCTGGGGCTCCGGGCAACCTGGTCTGGGGAGTGCTGGCCCTGCTTGGTGCAGGGGGGTTGGACTGGGTGCCCTTTGGAGCTCCTTTCCAACCAGTGCAGTGAGGGGTCTTACACGCAGTATTTCCTCCAGTGGGTCCCTGGCAGCGCTTTTAAGCTCTGCTTCTCGTTGCTGGGACAGGGACTTCACTTGGAGCTGCCCACTGCTCTTCACAACCACTATAGATCCTGCACTGTTCTTGGAGGAGAGGAGAGTGTGTGGGTTCCTCTGTGTTAGTCTGACATGAAAACTAGTATTTTCAGAGAGGTGATCAAGGAATCATCAAATCACCAAGGTTGGAAAAGACCTTCAAGATCGTCCGGTCCAGCTGTCCTCCCTACAACCCCCAACCACTACCCCAGCTCCTCAAACACCGCAGCTGGCTGTTTGTTGAACCCCTCCAGGGACGGTGCCTCCACCCTTCGCTGGGCAGCCTGGGCCAGGTCCTCCCCACTCTTTCAGGGAAGAAGGTCTCCTCAGATCCAACCTGACCCTCCCCTAGCACAGCCTGACCCCATTGTCTCTGCTCCTGTCACCAGTCCCTGGGGAGAAGAGGCCAACCCCTGCCTCCCTCCACCCTCCCTTCAGGTAGTTGTGGAGAGCAATGAGGTCTCCCCTCAGGGAGCCAGTGGTCTGGAGTGTCCATGTGCATACAGAGAGAAAGCAGTGTGCCAGAGAAGCTGCCTCAGTACAACCGAGTGGCATTGACGAGACCCAGAGAGCTGAATTACCTCTCTCGCTGTGGGGACATGAGGATTTCACTTCCATCAGTGTCATCACACCCACCTTATCCAGCCTTTGTCTTACTTTCCCTGTCTCGCCCCATGAAGTGCTCCATCTATCTCAAGGATGCCTTCATGGTTTCAGTGACTCAGACCCAGCCTCAGAGGCCATTCAGGAGCTTCCTCTCGGAACGCACCAGCTTTTTGATGCCAGTGGCCAGCAGTCCTCAAATCCAGTGGTTCTGAGAGCTGAGCCACCTCTGAGGGTTCTGGCCTGACCCTGGCGGCTTTGGAAGCTTGAAACAGGATCTGAGTTTAGTTCCTGTGGTGCCGAGTTGGTGCTGTTTAACAGACACCCCAGGCGACCTACTCCCCCTGCACCTCCTGCCCCTTCCCCCTCTGGGCAGAGCACTCTCAGCCCTGCTCAGGTAAGGGATTTAGTTTCCATTCCCATGCTCCCTGCACTGACAGATTATCTCAGATGAAAGAGAAGAAGCAAAGGGAAGAGGAATTTAGAGGAGCAGCTTGGAACAACAAGAGCTGCCTATTGCCAAATGCCCAGTCCATCAGCATCACCCGATCCAACATCTTTCTGCACTTTTGAATCATCACGGGCTTTACAGAGCCCCCTGCTCCCCTGGGTTCTAACTCTCTTTGTCGGCCTCTGTCGTTTTCCTTTGTAGCAGGTAGTGTTTCCTCGGGCCCTTCTCTTGCACACAGATTTTTATGCGAGTCAGAGAGATGTTTTGTCACCTGCGGTGGAGCTGCCAACTGAAACTGGCTGGCGTGTGCACATCAGCCCAGGAATCTGCAGGCTTCACTGGCTGCTAATAAAGTGCCAGATTGATGGCAAGACTGCCTGACTTTTGAGTCCCTGTCTGTAGAGTCGGCCTTGTTAGCCTTTATCTTTATTTATACAGTGCTAAGGCTGTATGTGGCACTTGGCTAATAAAGGATGAGGTGAGGTCTCTATGCAGAGCCCCTTCAGTCTGGTTTTGATGTGTAAAAGGTGAGTGGTCGCATGCAGGAGCAACTTGGAGGAGGAACTGAGTAATGGGAAGCTCCCTGAAGGATTTAAGGACAGCCTTTGTGGTGCTGTGGGTCAAACCTTTGCACGCAGCTCCAGACAGGTAGATAGAACAGCTGAGGCTTCGACAGATCCGCTGTTCCATCCCTAACCACACGCAGGGTGAGCGACTGTTGTGCAGCAATAAAAGGCCTTAACTGTGTTCCTTGTGTTACCTTGTGACATCTTGACTTCAGAAGACCTGTGCTAGCGCTAGGATCTGTCCCTGCAAACAGAAAAGCCACCTCTGCCTACTGTAGCCGAGTTCTGCAGAGACATCTGCAAACGCCAGCGCTGTTTTGTCTGATGGCATCGGGTTTATTTGTAATTTATCTGTCAGCAGAAGGCGGAAGACACCTCGCATACCATTTCCAGCAGAGCTGTGTTGGGGAGTGAGCTGGTGTGAACAAGCTTTACATGCATTTTCTTCTGCCGTGGCACAAGACACCAAAACAATTTCAGTTCCTTCTGTTTTTTGTCTCTTGACTTGTTGACAAAGCGATGAGGCAGCTGTAATGCCGCTCTCTGAGGTATGCAGGCATCCTCTCCAGCAGGCAGAGGATTTGTTTATGACAACCTGTTATTCTTCTCCCATTGTTCCACTTTCTGCCTTATCTGTTGATGCCTCTTTCTTCACAGTAGGCAGTTGTTGCCGGTGGGTTGCGTTATCGAGTGCTCTAGGACATCTCAGCACAGGGATGCATCTCTCTCAGAGGGATCTTCAAAGAAACCTTAACAAAGGATGCATTTGAAGGCAGGAGACGTCTGGCTATTTTAACTACTCTTCCTTTTGATCTCTCCAAGTAGATTGTGAATGTGACTGCTCTGTATTTTCCTGTCAGGTCCCTTGACTCTTTTTCTAAAAGGTTATGTTAGTTACTTTCTAGTCCAAAGGGACCTTTCGCTGTGCTAAATGCATTTCTGAAAATGTCAGCTAAACCTCCTCCGCCCTCTGTTCTTGTTTGTTTTTAATATTCTCACTTTCCTGCTGCCTGAATCTTAGAGCAGCATCAGTTTTCAGATCTTTCCCAAACTTGGCGAAGAACTTTGCTGCTAAAGGATGGCTGCTTCCTTATGGCTTTGCTGTCTGACCACGCGAGTGAGTCACTGCCTGCCCTCCAGAGCACAGCTTAGCCCTTCCTGACTGCTTCCTTGGCTACAAAGATTTCCTCCTGGTCAGTGGACTCGTTTCACTAGTGTCAGGTTTGACTACCTCTACCAGAACAAGGAGGGAGCTGATTGTCCCTCCATCCTCAGCAGTAGAAAGGCCACACCTTGAGTACTAGGTCCAGTTGAGGGCACCTCAGGATGAGAGAGACATTGAGGGGTTGGAGCAAGTGCAGAGGAGGGCAATGAAGGGTCTGGAGAAGAGATCTGATGAGGAGTGACTGAAGGAGCTGGGACTGTTTAGTTTGAGGAAGAGGAGACTTCTTCATCACCCTCTACAGCTCCCTGAAAGGACCTTGTAGAGAGGTTGGTGCTGGTCTCTTCTCACAGTCATTAGCAACAGAACCAGAGGGAAGGGCTTCAAGCTGCAGCAGGGGAGGGTTGGACTGGACATCAGGAGAGAGTTCTTCATGGAAAGAGTGGTCCAACACTGGAATGGGCTGCCCAGGGAGGGGTTGAGTCCCCATCCCTGGCTGTGTTCAGAGTCCCAGAGCTGTGGTGGTAGGGGATGGAGTTGAGGGGTGAACGTGTAGAGCAGGGTTGATGGTTGGACTCGATGATCCAGAGGGTCTCTTCCAACCTGAACAATTCTGATTTCTTCTTGTATTCCTCTCCAATTCCTTGTGCTCACACTGATCACGTTTATAGCTTCCTGGGCTAGGAATCAGCTCCAGGTTCACTAGAAAACCTTCTATAACAAAAAAAAAAAAGAGAGAAAAGGACGGCTTTTGCTTTTGTTATGAATAATAAATCTTTCATTAAAATTCCTCCCGTCTCTCTCCATTCCCTTCTGGATGGATTAAGCCCATCACCCATGTAGATTGCTGATCTGTTGTCTCTGATGTCTGAGGCAGGAGGAAATGGAATCGAGCAGTCCCAGGGAGGCACTTGACTACAGTAAAGTGGCAGATTACAGCTATCAGGAGATTTCCCCATCACAGGCTATAACCAGCCATCTTCAACCCGGGGAATAAACCCACTCGACAATGAATCCACGCTAGTGGTTGGATTTCAGGGAAGCAAACACCTTGCCTTGTAGCCTAGGGCCACTGTACTCTTCATTCTCACACTGCCCTCTTAGATCCCACGTGCTCGTCTGGCTTTCCTCTCATATTTCAAGAAATCACAGAGTGTCAGGGATTGGAAGGGACCTCGAAAGAGCATTCAGTCCAGAGCCCCTGCCACAGCAGGAGCCCCTAGATCCAGTGCACAGGAAGAGCCCAGGGAGGTTTGAAACGTCTCTAGAGAAGGAGACTCCACAGTCCCCCCCTGGGCAGCCCCTTCCAGGGCTCTGGCACCCTCACTGGGAAGAGGTTTGTTCTCCTCTTGATGTGCAACCTCACCTTGTCCTAGCACTGGGTGCCTCTGGGCAGAGCCTGGCTCCTGCCCTTTCTATCTTGATCAACAGTCATGGGGTCCCCACCCAGGCTCCTTTGTTCCCAGATCAAGAGCCCCAGCTCCCTCAGCCTTTCCTCAGCAGGGAGATGCTCCCCTCCCTCCATCATCCATGTGGCTCTGTGCTGAATGAAGACAGTCCTGAGCAGAAATACTCTCCAGCACATTCATTCCCTGGATCACAGAGCAGCCAACACAGAGAAGGGGCATCACAGGGACCAGAAGGTTCTGTGTGAGGAAAACCCACTCAGTGGAAGATCTCTGTGATGGAAGAGAGAAGAATCACCACTGACAGCAGGTTTAGGCTCTTGTTTAACCTAAGTCACCAATACAGGGAGCACCTGAATGTGAGGGCAAGTGTCAAGAGGATCATAGAATCACCAAGGTTGGCAAAGACCTTCACGATGATCAAGTCCAACCGGGGGGATGTATCCTATCCCCTTCAAATGATGCCAGAAGAAGGGCTTGGCTCTTCTCCTGGTTAATCTGGAGATTAATAATCCAGTAACATGAAGACACTTGCACTCATCAGTGTCAGAGTATCATCTTACTACCTCCAGGTTTGCTATTACCTGCGATACATCCACGTAGATGGGGTGTAGGGATGCTTGAACACATTGCCCATGCGAGGTGATTCTTCTCTTTCCCAGTTCCAGCGTGAGTTACCCCCAGTGTGGGCAAAGTTTACACTCACCTAGAACAAAACCCGGTTCCAAGCTCAAAGGGCTTGGAGAACCAGCTGAAGCAAAACAGCCAAATACATTTTCAGGTATTAAAAAGGATCTTCTCCAGCAGGAAGACAAGAATAAGTCCCTGACTAGAGGAAGGAGATGCTTCTTCATCTTCTGAATGTCAAATCTAAGGGTGTCAGTGGGGTGCAGTCCAAGCAGGTGACTGCTGTCAGCACCAATACACCTGAGCTACCTTCCAGTTAGTGTTTATCCAGAGTGATACCCGACTGCCCCATGGGCACGATGCTGCTCGAGTACCTGAGTGCAATCTTGAGCTCTCCTAACCACAGAAAACAGCATTAGACTGCACCCTGACAAGTCCTTCCTGCTATCTTCATCCTAAACCCGTCTCCCTTGCTCCTCAGAAGAGGTTCTCAGGATGATGAGGTCTCCAGAGCCACCCAGTACCACCCTTCCCAGTGCTGTGATCTCTTTGTTCCAACATTTTATCTGTCATCTGGACATCCTGTGCGTCAGTGTCAGCCCGATACTCGGTGCAGGAGGCAGGGCAGCCCTGCTGTCCTTACACACTGAAAGCTGCCAGAGTGTCTCTCTTCCCTCTTCTGCTGAGAAGAGGAGCCTCTCACAGTCGCAGGATAATAACAGATCACATCCTATTCCCTGATGCATCTCTCCGAGTTACCTACTTGTTAATCACCCACCGAGCGTATCTTACACCCTCTCCATGACATAAATACAGAGTAGGATCCGAATTGAAGCCCAGGCTGCTTTCCAGAGCGCATCAGCTGCTGGCAGCCTGGGCAGAGTCACCACCCGCCCTGGCAGCGCCTGTGACTGAAGCGTGGTCTGGGACTGCCACCTGCTGTCAGCCAGGCTGGGTGAGGGCTGCTGCTGCCAATGCCAGGCACCCAAAGGGGTGCTGATCAAAAGCCACTCACTGAAACAACACCCGGACCACCCAAATCCCTGGAAAATCAAAGCATTGCTGTAAACCCCCCAGACTCCGGAGCTGATTTTTGCTTTTTAAGTAGCAGCAGCCACTTCTTCTTCCCAGGGAGGGTCCCGGAGCCCTGGACCAGGCTGCCCAGGGGGGCTGTGGAGTCTCCTTCTCTGCAGACGTTCCAGCCCCGCCTGGCTGTGTTCCTGTGCCACTGGGTCTGGGGGATCCTGCTGTGGCAGGGGGGTTGGACTGGAGGATCTTTCCAGCATCCCTAAGGATTCTGTGATTCTATGAAAGGCACTGAAAGGCTTTTCCAAGCAAGACACGTTTGCTTCACTAGAGCTGCTTTGCTCTGTGTAAATCTCCTCTGTTTCTATTCAAGGGTTGTGGCTGTCAGAGCAGTCCCTACTCAGAGCTCTGTATAAATAGAAATCGGTGATCAAATGCAGGTTGAAAAAACCTCAAAACCTCCCTGAAAAGGAAATCTCCAAGTCACAGGGAATTTGCTTGGGAGCTAAGTGACTCCAGGTTTACAAAGGCTGATGAATTCCTACTTCTGCTGGTCTCTTCTCCCAAATTCCTAATGATAGGATGAGGGGAAATGTCCTCAGGCTGCATCAGGGGAGGGTTAGAGTGGATCTGAGGAAGAAGCTCTTTGCTGAGAGAGTGGTTGGGCACTGGACCAGGCTGCCCAGGGAGGTGGGGGAGTCCTCATCCCTGGAGGAGTCTAAAACCTGAGTAGCTAGAGCACTCGAGGCCATGGACTTGGGGAGCTGTTGGGATGAGGGCTGGACTCGGTGATCCTGGAGGTCCTTCCCATCCATGAGGACTCTGTGATTCTACCTGGTTTGAAATCAGGGTGAGACACAGCCAGAAGGCCTTGAACAGAGAAGACCTCCAGCTACAGTCTCAGCTGCCCACTCTCTGATGTCAAATCCTTGGTTGAAACAGAGCTGGGAAACAAGTTGGGGAAAACAGGAGTAGTTCTGGGCTTTGTATAGTAGAGCAGAACCCTTGTGAGAGGTTGGATTTAGACGGGAACATCACAGAACATCTCTTCTTTTCCAGTTTCACCCGTGTAAGTCAGGCTTAATACCTGGGATTCAGGTGCTGGTTGTGGTTTCTCAAAGGGAAGAGATTACTGTTGCTATTGACAACTCTCCAGCGGGGGAGTAAGAACCAAACTAGGGCTGGTGCTGATTTCAGTCATGGAATCGTCCTGGTTGGAACAGAACAGTCCTGGCTGGAAAGGAGCTCCCAGATCCCCCAGTCCAACCACCCCCACCCCAACCAAACCCCTCAGTCCCTGAGAGACTGACAGACACAGCCTGACCCCCTCCCTGCTGCCACTCGAGCAGGGCGGGAAGCACCATGGCTACAGGGTTCTTCAGCACCTCCAGGCAGGGGGACTCCACCACCTCCCTGGGAAGGCCCTGCCAGTGCCCAA
>VZRI01014235.1:12623-40966 GCA_013397515.1 Upupa epops | reverse complement strand
ACGCCGTGAGAAGCGGAGCCCGCCCGTCCCCCTCCCGGACTCCGCACGCGGGTCCTCATTCAGGTGTCTATGCAGCTCTCGGAGCTTCTGAACCGAAACCAAAGACAGACGGGACCGGGACGGAGGAGGAAGGCGAAGGACGCGCCCCCAGCACGGAGCAGCCCCTCGCCTCGGGCGGACGGCGCTGGCCCCCCGTCCCGGCCGGATTTTTTAAGGAGAGGATTCGCTTTGAAAGAGAAGCAGCGGCCACAGCAGCGCCCAGCGGCAGGAGGGGGCCCGGGCCGCCGTCCCGCCCGGCCTCCTCTCTCCTCCTGCACCCAGCAGACTCGTTTTTACCGGGGGGGAGGGCTGGGGTCTGACCCCAGGGTACGTTTGCTCTTCCCCGAGCCCCGCCGCGGCACAGGGGGGCGCGGGCTGCTGCGGCCCGTGAGCGAGCCCCGCCTGCTCCCCGCCGAGAGGCAGGGATGCTGGGGAGGGGGTCCAGGCTCCAACCGCGGGGCAGAGCTTTTTACTACTGTGAATGAGACGGTGACTCCCGGGGGTGACCTCCTGCGACCTGTAGAGCTGTGAGCAGCAACCACACGCGGTACTGTCCTCCCTCCTCCTCCCCATCCTCCCCGAACGTTGCACGCGCGGCCGTTCCTCTTACCAAATAGCTTGGTGGTACCCCAGCCCCTCCGTGCGGCCACAGCAGGCGCCCCCGCCACGGCCCCCCAGGCCAGGAGGCCCCAGCAAGCGGCTGAAATAAAAACACCCGACGGACAGCTGGCACCCGGCCTCCCGAGCTCCTCGCGCCGTGGGGTGCACGCAGGCTGCTCCTGGGGGCACCGCGGGGCCGGGCACCGCGGCTGCGGCTCAGCTCCGCGCTCTTTCAGAAGGAAGGGCAAGCTGAAGCCCTGTCCCCGGCAGCAGGGGGGCCCAGGGCTCCCCACAATCACTCTATCGCTCGGGTTGGGAAAGAGCTTCCAGCTCATCACGTCCAGCTGCTCCCCCAGGGCCCCCGTCCCTCACCCCACATCTCCACAGCCCGACAGGGACTGGGACGGGGACTCCCCCGCTGCCCTGGGCAGCAGCCTGGCCCGGTGCCCCCAGGTTCCTTCAGGGAGGACACTGGTTTAACACCCAGCCTCATCCTCCCCTGGAGCGACCTCAGGCAGCTCCTCTCACCCTGCCTCTTGTTCCCGGGGAGGAGACCGACCTCCCAGCGTGCTCCAAGCTCCCGTTCAACCGCCGGCTCCCTCAGCCTCACCTGAAATGAGCTGCTGGGTGAAGGGCAGGGCCTGCTGAGAGCCCAGAGCAGCGCGCGGGCCATGCAGGAGGGCGGCTGAAGGGACAGGAGGGCCCCCGAGCAAAAGGCCTGGGCCGGGGGCCTGGAGCTCAGCCTGCAGCCTGCGCTGGGTGAAGCAGCGGAGTCCCACAGGGGTTTCCTTTCTTTATTGGCTGTGCTGAGGGTCCTGGCCGCGCCGGTGCTGCTACCAGAACAAGTGGCAGGAGCAGCTCGAGGGTCCAGCTAAGAGGGCCAAGAAAGCTGCCGAGTCCCAGGGCGTCTCTGCTGCCCCTCAGTCAGTGGTCTCTGGCTCTCCCGGGCTCGCCGAGGCCCGGCTCCCGGTGCAGAAGGCCGAGTGACCCCCTATGCAGCAGCTGGGCAAGGGCTGAGCGCGGTGGGCATGGCTCGGAGTCGCTCAGTCCTCATCAGAGAGAGCCAAGTCCTGCACAAGGTCCTCCTCTCCCTGGGCCAGCTGCTCCAGGTCAGAACGTGACAGCCCACGAGGGCAGCGCCGCTGCTTCTGTGACCCCTGGGCAACCCGGGCGGCTTCCTGGGCTTCCTCTGTGGGTGGAAACAGCGAGAGGTGTCAATCCTGCTTTCCTGGAGCCAGGGGGAGGCGAGGCCAGGCAGCTCCTCGCTAATTAATGCCAGACACTCGTTAATTTCCCGGCGCCACGGCAGCTCCCGGCCAGCGGCAGCAGAGTGAGCTCGCTGCTGTGAAGAACCGGGGGGCTGCGGAGCCGCCTGAAGCAGCAACAGGGACTCACGCTGGGGGGCTCGAGCTGGGAGGTGCCCGTTCCCCGACAGCTCGGGTCGGTCCTCCTCAGGGGATGCCAGGCAGCAGCCAGGCAGGAGCTGTCGCAGGGCACAGGAGGATTCCCGGTGCAAACCCTGCCCCTGCTCCCTCCTTCTCCCACAGCGGGGAGCACCCCTGAGCTCTGCTTTGCAGGGGCTGTGCAGGACCTTGTCCTCCCCTTCCTCGTGCCCTTCCCTCATCCCAGAGATGGGGCTGGAGCTTCCACAGGGGGCCCTGCCAGCCCTCCTCCTCCAGCTCTGTCAGTCAAGCAGCTGCTCAGCGCCAACTCCTACCCCTGGCTTTACACCCACAGCCTCGCAGGGGCAGGGTGGGTGGCAGCAGCTGTGGGATGTGGCTGCCTCTCCCCCCCTCGGCACTCACGGCTCCGCTGCCGGGCTCTGCCGGTTCAGCCTGCTCCCCAAAAACAGGAGAGAGCTTCCTCGGGCTGCAGCTCAGCCCCGTGCGGGGACGGAGGCAGCCGGGCATGAACGGCCCCGGACTGCGACAGCGCTGGCTCCGCGCTGTGACCCCAGGGCCCAGGCAAAGGAGCTGCTGCCGTGCGGGGGGCAGGAAGGAGGATCAGAGTTCCCGCTCCCCCAGACACCGAGCGGGGTGCTTTCCTTCCCTTCCCTGAGCGCTCCCGTCAGCAGGGAGGGAAATCTCTCCCTCTCCCTCCCAGCACTGTCAGAGCTGGCATCAGAGCCGTCTATTCTCAGCACCCGGGGCCGGGTGTGCTGCCAAGCCACAGCCATCTGCCACGCGAAAGCAGGCAGAGTTTGCTCCCTTGGACTTCTTCCCCCTCCTGCTCCCCTGGCTCCCCAGATCCGCAAAGAAAGGCTGCGCACAGGAGCTCCTGGGGCTGCTCCCCACAACCCCACATGGCCCCCCCGGGAGCAGGGGCCTGGCTCTCCGCGGGGCTGCGGGTGCCNTGCCACTTGCACCCGAGAGCAGCCCGGCCCTGGCAGGGCCAGCTCCCGCCCGCCGAGACAGACACAGCGCGGCGGGGAACACACGGGCAGCACCCGGGGGCTGGGGGCTGAGCCTGGGCTCTGCCCGGCTGCCGCTCTGGGCCAGGGACTCCACAAAGCCAGGCTTAGCGTCTCGGTAGCCATTCAGACCACCGTTATGGCCCGCAGGACAGCCACTGCTCCGGGCAGGGACCGGGACTCGCCGAGCCAAGCCAGAGGCTCGGGCAGGCCCTGCGCACAGAGCGCCTGCGGCATCAGACGGGCACGGGGTTCGACAGCTTCTCCTGCCAGCCCTGCGCGGGGAGCAGCTGCTGTGAGGCAGCAGCTAAAGGGTTACCCCTGCGCCCCCCCAACCCCAGGCACCCCCCAGATGAAAGCAGAGCGCACCCTGCACAGCCCCAGCACACCGTAACCCGTGGAGAGCCTGGCAGCAAGGCGCCTGTACCCTGGCGGGGTGTTTGTTTGAGCCTCTCTGCAGGAGGCCCCTGAGAAGAGATGAAAGGGACTGGTGGCTGCTGAGAGCAAGGCTGGCGAAGACCTTAACCCTTTCGTGCTCCTCTCGGCGCGAGGGCAGAATGGCCAGGTCACCCCGTGCCTCGGTGAGCCCGATCCCTGCCGACACCCCGCAGCTCAGAGCGGCCAGAGGCAGAGGGGGTTCCTGTGCAGGAGCCCCCAGACCCCCGCAGCGCTGTCAGCGACCCTCTTCTCCCCGCCCAGCAGCACTCCTTACCCTCTGAGTCACTGTCTTCTTCCAGCTCCTCCTCATCCTCCTCAACCTCGTATCTTCCTTCATCCTCATCCTCATCCTCGCCGAAGTCCTTGCTGCTGGCTTCCGAACTGTCGTCTGACTCCCGCGTGGCTCTGCCTTTACCTGCAAGTTTCGTGCTGTGAGCGGGAGCAGCGCGTGCCCAGGGCCAGCACCACCCCACCGACACTGGCCCTCAGCAGCGCAGCCACCCACGAAGAGGGCTACCTCCCCTAGAGCCCCCGCCCCCTGCACTTGAGGGGACCCCTTTCACTTCAGAGAGCAGGGAAATCCCCACAGAAGCCCTCAGCGATGGATGGAGCCCAGGAGCTGCCTCCCTGGTAGCCATGGGGCATCCAAGCATCTGCCATGACCCTGTCTGCCCCGCTCAGGGACAGGTGAAGGTGAGGAGAGGAAGTGTGAGGAGGAGGAACAGGCCTGCTGAGCGCTGTGAGGAGGGAGTGAGTCACACACAGCCAGAGTGCTGCTGGGGGCAACTGCAGACAGGCTGGGCTCTGGTTCCACGAGCCCTGTAAGCCGCCCGCAGCTTTGCTCCCTGCCAGTCCCAAACAGAAGGTGCAGGAACAGAGCTCGCTGAGAATGCCCTCTGCAGAGGGGCAGCAGGTCCGAGGGAGCGTGGGAGCAGCCTCCCGGTGCTGGCCACGGGAAATGCACCTGTCCGAGCCTCCGGGGCTGGACTGACCCACACGCTGAGCTCGTTTCAGCACAGGGGTGATTCCTCTCCCTGCGGACAGCGTGAGGCAGGGCACCCAAGGGCAGAACACAGACCAATGCAGGGGGCACAGGGACCAGCTGCTTCCTCCCCCCTGGCAGCCACCCCCCTAGCTAAGCCCAGCGCAGAGTGCTGGGTCGCCCGCTCTCACTCACAAACCTGCAGGGGCCCCTGCTGCCACTGCCTGCGCAGGGGGTCCCGAAACGTGAAGATGTGTTTTCCTCCCCTCTTCTCTCTCCGAGCCCCAGGCAGAGGAGTCTCTCCTGCTGCTAGGGGCTGGCTTTCTCCGCTCCACGCGGGTACCCTGACATGCCGATGGCACCGTCTGCGCTCAGCACCTCTCCCGGCCCCTCGAGGGGGTGCTGGGGATGGGCAGCTGGAGCAGCTGAGCAGCCTGAAGCCTCAAGGCTCTGGGTTTCACCTGACTCGCTCCAGGGAGCGCCTGCCCCCGAGACTCCTCTACTGCAGCATGCAGCCGCGCTGCTGCTTCCCCCAGGGACCGACCCCATCTGCATCTGCTCCCCAGGCCCTGCTGCCACTTCTCCTCCTCTCGGGGAAATCCAGGCCCTCCTCTCTGCCACCAGCTGCTCACCACGCTCCTCCTGGGAGCGGGTCATCTGCAACCGGCCCAGATGCAGTGTCCTGCAGCGTCCCCGGCTCAAGGAGAGGAGACCGCACAGGTAAAGCGGTGAATGCCCGGGCCACAGCAGCAGCTGCAGGGCCTCCCAACCCCCCTGCGGCTGGCCACTGCGTAGAACAATGGCCACCAGGACAGGCGACTGCGGCAAACCGAACCTCCAGCCTCAGACAGCCCTGAGAGTCACTGAATGCAGAGCACGGCGGGGAGCGCTCACCCCGCGGCCCCGAGCAAGAACAAGAGCTCATTGTATCCCCCTCCCAGGGCACAGGCGCCTTTCCCAGCCCAGCCACCCCCCTCGCTGTCCCACTGTGCACTCACACCACTGCCTGCAGGGCTCTGCACCCCAGCGCAGAGCCAGTGCTCTGCTGCCCCCACCCAGCGCCTCAGGACCCACGGCGGGGCTGAGCAGTGGCTCACGGAGCTGGAAGCTGTCTCCAGGGCTCCCTCCCTCCCTCCCGAAAACACCCGACCCAGAACAAAGGCTCTGGAGATGCAGCTGACCCGGCAATGCTGGAAGGCAGGAGCCTCGCTCGGGGACTGGAGATACTGAAGCCCAGAAACCATCGCTGCGGGACTCCAAACAGAGAGAGAGCTCTCTGCTACCGCGTGGGCCATCGTCCTCACTTGCACTCTCTTCACAATGGATCACAGCCCCCAGAGCTGCCAGAGAACCTCCTGGACAGCTGTCAGCAGCAGTGCCCGGGCAGGGGGCAAACCCCCAGCCAGCCTGCAGGCCCCGCGGTCCCGCAGATTTCCACGAGCACCCTCAGCAGGTGGAAGCTGCGCACAGCCGGTGCCCGGCGGCCGCCAACCTCGTGCTGCATCATCAGTGACAGCCACCACAGCCCCGGGATCCCCGAGTCCATCAGTCCGGGAAACCTCCCCAGAACACAAAGTCCTCCCTAGGAGCAGAGGCTCTGGAGCTGCCCCTGGCCCCCGGCCCCCTGCCATCGTGGTCTCTTGAGAAGTCACTGGGACCGTGCTAAGACATCAGCAGGCAGGACAACCCCAGACCTCAAGGACACCTCTCAAAGGCTCCGATTCCAAAAGCAACCCCTAAGCTTTCCCTCGACCCTGTGGCCAGCTGCTCAGGCAGGCTGTGGCCCTCTCGTGGCCACCCAGGGTGCCATCGCTCCTTTCTAGGGGCTCCAGATCTGTCAGGAACGCTGCAGCGGCTGCCACCAGATGAGCAAACCAGCCGTGCAGGACAGCAGAGGGTAAGGGGACCCCCCCAGCGACCCCTGTCGCCCTACCTTTCACAGTGAAGCCATTCTCCTCGTCAGAGTCAGTGTCCAGCTCAAAGAGCTCCTTGAACTCCTTCTTATCTTCCTCCTTCCTCTCCTCCTGCTTCTTGCGCTTGATCTCTGGGAAGTTCAAGTCCTCAAGCTGGAAAAGACCAACCCCGACAGTGAGAGAACACCCTGAACGGGTGCTCTGGAGCACAATGCTGGGCGCAAGCACGGGCGTCTGCCTCTGCCCGCAGCAGCTGGGGCCGTGTGCTGCCGAGCCAGGAGCAGCAGAGACCCGCCAGGCTCGAGGCTCTCGCCCAGGTGAGCCATGCACGCACGGCGCCGCTGCTCCATCGATCTTCACCCGATTAACTGCCCCTGCTAATGGGTCACGGGCCACCTAGCGCTGCCTGAGCGCCGGCAGGAGCTGGAGACAGCCCTGACAGACGGGCTGCCGTGGCTCCCTGGCCTGGAGGCCGCGCGGGCCCCGTGAGCCTGGGTGGCCAAGCAGAACCCAGGCAGACTGTGCTGGTCACCCCAGGGCAGCAGTCTGCCACCAGCGTGGGAGCCGTGATGGCCACAGCAGAGGCCTTTCTGGCTGCTGTGCCGAAGGAGAGGGTGCTGCAGACACACAGGGTCCACTCACACCGCAGCTGCTGGCCCTCACGGAGATCAACGGGGCAAGAGCTCTGCGCTGCAGCCGGCCCATCCCGCTGCCACTAAGCGCTGACAGCTCCTCGCTGCTCTTCACACCTCTCGGGCAGGGAATTAGAGAGAGGATTTACTCGCCAGGGCTGGGGCCAGCAGGGCACAGATAATCAGAATGCAAATGGAATCCAAGCGCTCCCTGAACATCAGCTGCCCCTGCCGCAGCCCCCCGGGACGCAGCGGTGCGTTAGCACCCCTCAGCCTGCCTGGAGACGCTGCCCCACCAGCCCCTGCCCCACCACCCCTCTGCACACTCATCCCCCACCACAGCTCCAGCCCTCCCGAGGCTGGGGCTTCTCCCAGCGGGAAGGGCAGCAGAGCACAGCCTGTCCAGAACGGCAGCTCTCAGCAGAGGGTCAGTGAGAGAGGCACCACGGGGCGGGGAGGGACAACGGGAGCCGTTAAAACCCGTGGGGAACAGCGAATGGCACGGGCGGCCGGGCGGGCTCTGCGCTCCAAGGCAGGCGGCAGCGCCCGGCCGCCGCAGCCAGGCTCGGGTTTTTTCCTGTTATCTTCCCCCCACGGCTGCTAATGGGACATGGATTTTCCCAGCCCTAATGGGCCTCATGGCGTTCACTCTCCCGCTGAGGCTCACAATGCTGCATCATTAGGCTGGCAGTCCCCACCGAGAGAGACAACGGCCCCATTCACCACGCGAAGATGTCAGGCAGCCACGGGGCTTTCGCAGAGCCGCCTCCAGAGCTCCCCTCTCTGCTGGTTTAGCTGCTCGGTTGCTTCTGCCAGGAGAAAACAACTCCATGGCCCTGCCCTTCGGACTCCCCCTGCTCTCAGTCACCTCTCCAGCCCCCGCAAAAGGAGATCTCCACCTCTCCTGGCCCTGGCCACCCCAAGCTGCTCCAGCTCCCCTCCTCCCTCGAAGGACGAGCCGTATCTCCACTGAAGCTGGCCTCTTCCTCCTGGCACTGGCTGCTCTGGTGCCAGCACGGCGCTGGCTCACACCAGCAGGGCCAGTCTGGGTGAGAGACCAGCCCCGCTCACAGCCATCACCACTTGCTCTTTCCTAGCTCCCCCGCTCCACTTCCCCGCCTGCTGGGTCTGCACAGAACCCGTGTGGGGTTGGTTCCCTCCGCGTGGCTGCCCCAGGGACCACCAGCCCCCTGTCCTGACCCTGGACTGCTCCCCCGGTCTCCCAGACCCCTGGCCCAAGAGCTGCCCGCGCTGGGGCTCCACCGACCACAGTCGCTTGCTCCCCACCAGGCGCAGGAGACACCAGTTGCCTCTGCTCCCTGCCGGCTCAGCCGCTTCCCCCGCATTAGCACCGAGACGGCTTTCCTCCAGCCCCTCGCGGGAGCTCCCGCCCCAGCTCCCGCACCCTGGGGGCAGTGCCCCGAGGAGGGAGCGGCCCAGGAGCCTGCAGCCAGGACCTCGGGTGCTGCATCCTTACTCTTTCTTTGCCGCTGATTTCCAGCTGGATCTCCCTCTCTCTCAGCTTCTTCCACTGAGTGTAGTACTTGCTCAGAGGCGTCCCCTCCTCTCTGACCTGCTTCTCCCATTGCTCCTGCGAGGAGAGAGGGTGCAAGCGTAAGGGTTTTCAGCAGAGCTTCCCGACTCCGGCGACAGCAGACAGCCCGGGAGCCCTGCGACACAGCCCAGCAACCCTGCAGGGGGGAGAGGGCCCTGCCCGTCCAGAGTCCCCGCCAGGGCGGGTGAACCTGAACTAACGTGGGACAAGCTGAACACAGCCGGTGAGCCTGACCCCCCACACCGCAGCACGGGGGTGTGAGCAGGGATCCTGGGAGGCAGACTCAGGCAGCCCTCGAGCCGCTCCCTGTGCAGGCCCCCAGGTCAGGCTCAGCCTTGCAAAGCACAGCCGCTGCTCAGTCGTTCCCCCCCCAGAGCCACAGCGCAGCATGCTGCATGGCAGAGCCACCTCAGGGCTTGGGCTCTGCTCCCCGCAGCAGAGTGGGCACCTACGAAACCAGGGTGCATTTGATTTCAACTGCCTGAAGCTGTCCCTCCANACAGGGAGTGCAAATGCCTCCCCCTCCCTCACCCTCCTCCCTCAGTGCTGCTTGCTCACGAGCAGTGCCAGTGCCCCGTGTATTTTGGAGACAGCCTGGCAAACTCAACGCAGACCTCGAGGGCGAGGGACACTCCCACTGCTTCTGGGAAGCCCAGTCTGTGGGAGCCTGGCCCCTGCTGGGCAATCTGCTTGCAAAGGAACAGGGGGAGAACACAGAGCCACAAGAGAGGTGACCACAGCTCCCCCAGACCACAGGAGTACTGAGCGGGCCCCTTCCTCTGCTCCCCAGGCACCGCTTCACCCCCTGCTCTATCCCCTTCAGCTGCACAGCAGCCACCTCCAAAGAGACCTGGGCACTGGTGTCTGCTTGGCCTCCCCACCTCCCCTATCCACCGCCGGCTGCCTGAGGCTGTCCCTCCGGACCCAGCCCTGCCCAACTCTCTCTGCTCCGGCAGCCTGGGAAGCAGGTACCGCGTCAGCTGGGAAACCCCTGGGCAGCACAGTGCTCGCAGCCACGTCCTCCACACCCAGGGGCCTGCACCCAGAGCTGCAGGGACGCCCCAGCAAAGCATGGCCCTTCCACGCGTGTCTGTGTCTGTGTGTGTGGCTAAGAACAGAAGGGTGTCACTGACAGTGTTTTCCGTGAGGCCCTCGGCCGCAGAGTCTCGCCAGCCCCAGCGTCAGAGCCCTCCCCAGCTCAGCTGTTTGTGACTCTCCCCCCTGCCACCCGCGCAGCGCCGGCCGCCAGAGCCTGACTGTCTTTCCGGGAGGCCCCGGTGGACGCAGCAGCCTCACCACAGCCTCCGTGCTGGCCACGCCGAAGGCGGCTCGCTGACGCCGGCTGGTGATGTAGGCAGAATTTTCCTGCAGCTTCTCCAGGAGCTGCCGGATGGGTTTGCAGTAGTTGGCAACCTTGCACTCCTTCAGGAAAGATTTCAGCTGGGAGGAGGAACAGCAGAGAAGCATGAGCCACTGGCTAGTCCCCATAAACAGATCTCACCAGCACAGCAACCCCCTGCCACCCGTACCCGGCCTGGGGAGTCCTACACCCTGGGCTCAGAGGATGCAGAGGGCTGCTGTCACAGGCCAGACGTTTGCCCACGAGACAGCCCAGGGGCTGTGCTCGGAAACAGCCCTTTGCACCCTGTAACAGCACCCGGCTGGAGCAGCCAGTGGGGCTGGCAGACCCCCCCAGCCCCTGCCCCAGCCCAGACACTGGGTTTGGAAACAGAGAGCCAGCAAAGCAAGAGAAAACGGTTAACCTCAGCGGAGCCTCCAGCCCAGCTGGGACCTGCAGACGGTACCCGGATGGGGATGAAGGGGTTGCGCTCAGCAAGCGCAGTTCTGCCTTCTCTCCTTGCGGCCTCCCCTGGTCTACCTCAACGATGCAGAGCTGCAGAAGGCAGACACCTCCCTCCCGGCGAGCTCCCGTGATGGCTGGGCAGCAGTAAACGTGGATCAGGAGGCGGCAGTCGCACCCAGCCCTGCTCTGGCAGGACTCTGCTCTGCTGACGGGTGCACTGCTGCAGGACCTGTGCCCTGCCACACAGGAGAACGCCCCTCACTCCCTGGCAGCAGCGGCCTCTCTCGTCCTTTCATCGCCAGCAGCGACCCACCCGCCGGCAGACGCTGACTCAGAGGAAGGGGAGCTCAGAGAACCCTTCCCCTCTGCACAGGGCTATCACACAGGGACAGAGCTCCGCTCACTGTAAGCAACACTCTGGAGCGCTGGGTGTGTGGGGGGAACCCAAGCCAAGCCAGACCCCCCACTCACACCAAACAGAGGTGACGGTCGCTGGGGCAAGGGGCACAGCAGGAGGGCGGCTGGCACAGCACCCCGGCACCTCCCGCCCTGCCGTCCGGCAGGCCGTGCCGTCTCCAACCCAGTGGCACTGACCCCTGCCCGGCTGTGGCATCCCCTCTGCTCTGTGATGCCAGTCAGGGCTCTGGGAGGGAAGAGGCCGCCAGGCCTGCACAGAGGCTCTGCACCCAGCTCGGCAGTGAGCACTGCGGGCTGCCCCAGCGGCTGGGCAGGACAGCTCTGCGCAGCCTCCAGCCCCGGGTGCTGTCCTGCCCTTCGATCTGCCAGGGGGCTTCCTGCCTTCCAGGCAGGAGGCGGGGGAGTTCAGCCCGAAGGCAGCTCAGCAGAGCTCCCCCCAAAAGCAGCCCCCCCCTGACCGAACGAGGGGGAACACGACCCCCCCACCAGCTGGAAGCCAGCCCCTGCCACACGGCACTGCGAGGAGCGTGAGCTCATCGGGGAGGAAGAACCAGGGCAGATGGATCTTTACAGCTAACTGGAACTGTTCCAGGAGAAAAGCCTCCCCCCCCCGCCTTCCCGAAGGCTCCGAGATTTTGGGAAGCCAACCTCAGCATCGCAGCCCGGCAGACGCCACGAGGCTGCGGTTCGTGGCAGCCAAACAGCAATCCGATCGCGTTAATCCTCCGCAGAGGCACGGGCTGGTCCCGGGGCCTGTTTGGAAGCCACAGGGCGCTGGGAGCCAGAGGGCTGTCAGCCGTTTCTCATTCCAGCTAGAACATCGGCTGCGACAGCTCCGCTGCTCCCAACAGCTGCTGGCTGGGAGGGAAGGGCTTTGTTCGCTGCCGAGAAGCCAGAAGCACGCAAAGCCAGAGCGAGCGCAGGGGCTGCTCTCCTAGCACAGACAGAGCCTGTCAGCTCACATTAGCCAAAGCAGCCCGTTGCCAGCCAGGCAGCGGCCTGTGCCAGGCTGCGGGGACCCAGCCAAGAGCCTTGTGCTGGCAGATGCCAGCCCACGGCACTCAGAGATCCCCCTCCTGAGCAGCTCCCGTGTCACCCAGAGGCCTCGCAGCAACAGGGCGGGCAGACAGCGTCTCGGGGCAGGCACCGAACGCGGCCGAGGTCTGTGCCCCCACGCAGGACGCGACAGCAGCCCCCTGCCCAGCCTGTGACCCCTGCCACTCCCGTGCTAAACACAGGCAGCTCTCCAGGAGGGAGGGAGGGAGCAAGTTCCAATGGGTTCCTGCAATCCCGCTGTTCCAAGTGGAGAAGTCACTGCTCACGCAACCCCAAAGCCACCCAGCCAGCCAGGGCCGAGGGAGGGGGGCACACACGACACAGGGCGGCCCCAGGAGGCAGTTTGGTTGTGGAAAACGAGGGATGTAAACACGGAGCAGCCTGAAGAACACCCTGCCCTGTGGAACGCCGCGGGACGCAAAGGACTGGCGGCACCGTGTTAGGGGCAGCAGAGGGGAGATGGAGGCGGTTCCGGGACCGTTCTGGAGGGAGGAACTCGGGCAGAAAGCGCCCGGGACTGGAGATGCGAAGATTGCCATCTTGTGGGGAGAACTCGGGGAGAGCCTGCGATCAGAGACCTGCTCAGGGCAACAGAGCTCGCCTGTGCTCACCGGGCAGAAGCCGATCTCTAAGCAGTGACCGGGCCCTCTGCTCCGGCTCCCACACACAGGGCCGGCTCCACGGCCACTGCCGGTCACCTCCCTGCAGCTCCTAAACAGCCGCGGTACCTCCGCTCCTCCCAAGCCTTCCCCACAAGGCAAACAACTGCTGTAACTAGCAGCTCCCCCTCTGCACTGCGAGGGCCACCCCGAGCTTCCCATCAGCTCAAACGACTTCATCCCGGGGCAACACGGAGCTGGGATGCCTCACCTGGATGACCGAGGGGAGAACCAGCTCTGGGAATCCAATGCTGCAGGCTTGGCTATGCAGGTACTCGAGCATCAGGTCATAGAGCTGGTCAATGAGTCCGTCCTGAGCAGGGGAGCAGAAACAGAGGCATCAGGCTGGAACTAAACCCCGCAGCACCCGGACACCAGGGCCCCGAGGGACAGGACCACAGAGCACCGGGCAAGCGGTGTTCACGGGGAAGCTGCGTGCTGCTGGGCTTCCACTCACTCGGAAGGCCTTCTCCTGCAGGTTGGCATTGGAAAGCTTCAGGATGACGGCGAAGTTTATGGGCTTGGAGCTCATGCGGCCCGGCTTCTTGTTGAAATCCACTTGCTGGAAGACCTGGAACAGAGCAAACCGAGCGTAAAGAGACCACGCTGGGTGCCAGCCTGCTGCTCTTCAGAGCCTCAGGACCCACCCGCCGGCAATTAGCGATCGTTTGCTTCTGATGATGACTGCTGGGGGGGGGGGAGCTCCTTGGGAGCCCATCCTGCCCACCTGCACTTTTGAGCACCCCCCCCAGCAGCCTACAGGTCATCTCCCTGCCCCCAAAGCCTTTAAATTACACTGCTGAGCACAGAATGATTTCTATTCCCTGCAGGCAGCGGCAGCACATTCATCATCAGAGCCCAAGCAGCCCAGCGCTGGGGAGATGCAGCGCAGTGATTGCTCCCGGGCCAAGGCAGGAGGGAAGGGAGGGTGCAGGGGTCACACGGATGCCCCCAGGCCACGAAAGCATGGAGACGACTATTGATTTTCCTACATTTTATTTGTCAATCCAGGTTATTTGGAAGGGAGGGACAGGCCCGGTGGCCTGTGAAAACAAAGAGCCCCAGCCAGGGAATCGATGCTGTAAACCTCGTTATGCACGGTTATTCCTCTGGCCAAAGCAGCACTATTGATCCCCCAGGTCAGGCGCATTAAGGCGGCAGGCGGCGGGCTCCGTGGGATCCAACGCCCCGCTAGGTGAGGGGGAAACGCACCCAGAGGTGAGAGATCTCCCAGGAGGTGCTGGGGAGCTGGTCAGGACAGGCTCCCGGCGCACGGCGGTGCAGAAGGGATCAGCTAACGGCCAGACGGCGGGAGAGGATGCCTGATGTCTAGGAATCCCGCTGGAAAGGCGATAATGAGGGGCTGGAGGGCCAGGAAACATCAAAAGCCAACAATCTGGGTTAAGCCATAACCACCAGCAGACAGAGGGAAGGAAGGGGCAAGGCAGGCAGGAAGGAGGATGATTTTTGGCCATCCCAAGCTTCCAGACGACTTCCACATGGCTGGTGGGAAGGGTGCTCAGGCAGTGCCAGAGCGCGAACCACACAACAGCGCCCGCTGCACCCCCCCCCGCCCCCACTTCCTTCTCTCAGGCTCCAGAAAAAGCCTCCTGGCATCCGCTTTGATCACCCTGGAGCTGGCTGCCCCGGGCCAGCTCGAGGCAGCGACACCGGGCTCTGCTGGGCCTGCCGGCAGCTTCCCTGCGGTCTGTCAGCCACCCACTGCGGCCCCGAGGGCAGGGCTGTTTGTCAGCACACAGCCCCAGCTCTCTGCAGCAGCTGGCGCAAGGCTCCAGAGCAGCTGTGGTCACAAGAGACTGCTGGAGGCTGCTCGGGGCCACGGCCAGCCAGATTCCAGGCACCTTCCACAAACGCCTCCCGTGTTCCACACACCCCGCACTGCTGCTGGTTTGCAGGGCATCTGCTCTACCTCCTGCTCTGGCTGCTGCCCCTCAGCACCAAGGGCCTGTGAGAAAAACCCGGCTTCAACCTCTGCCTTAGCTTTTGAGTGGCTGAGGAGGAGAGCTCTGCAGGTCATCTCAGCCCACAGGCCCTGCAGCAACAGGGCCACCTGGCAGCAGCTGCCCAGGCCCCTGCCCAGCTCGCTTCGGGGATCTCCATGGATGGAGACACCGCGACCGTCCTGGGCAGCCTTGCCAGCCCTGGGTGACTGAGCCAGCTGTGACTCCGCCGGTCCGAACGCCTCACAGTCTGCTCGTCTGGCTGCGATTCCATCGGCTTGTCTGCAAGGAACTTGGGGGAGACGGCATCCAGGCCCGAGACTAGGAGCAGATGAACTGCAGGCTGTGCTCTGCCCTCACCCACTGCGCCAGCCAGCTCACCCTAGCAGCCTACTAGACTGGTCAGGCAGGACTTCACCCGACAGCCCCGGTACCTGCAGGCTGTGATCCACAATTTCAGAGCTGCAATAAGGACCACAGAGGGAAGAGAACGCAGGGAAGGAAGGCCCTGCCTTCGGCTGCTGCAGTGCCCCAGCTGTCTGAAGCTTCCCATCCCGCCTTTCCCATCCTGCCACAGCATTCAGACACCTCTGCAATGGAGAGGAGGGAGCTGGGCAGAGCTGGAAGAACCAAGGGAACAGCCTCTACTGCTCCTGGGGACTCCGGAGTATTCGAGAGATCCTTCACGGGAGACAGGCAGGCGGAGGGGAAGGGCTGACAGGGAGACCTGGGTTACACGAGCAGAGCAGAATCACCCATGGGAAAGAGCACGGGAGCAACAGCCCTGCACAGGTCGCCTGTCCCCACCGGGCCCCCAAGACCAACGCCTGGCCAGGCCAAGCAGGGCCTCCCGCAGCCACAGCGGGCTCGGATGTGGCTGGGACTCGTGGAAGCTGGCAGGATGCTGAGTGCCCAGCGTGGGAACACCCGGCTGGGGTCCAGCAGGCGGACTGCAGCGGCCGTGTGGAGGCCAGACTGCGAAGAGGGGGCAGGTCCTGAGCAGAGCAACGCTCAGAGCTCTAAGACAGCAGAGAAAGCACCCTCGCCTGCCCCAGGCTCTGCCACCCTCGCCTGCCCCAGGCTCTGCCACCCTCGCCTGCCCCAGGCTCTGCCACCCCTCTGCCTGGCAGAATTTCAAGTAAGCACGAACCAGAGGAAGGAAGCAGACAAATGGCAAAGCCACACAAGCCAGGGCCAGGGCACCGCAGAGGAGGTGGGAGGGCAGCGGCAGATTTATAAACACCGCTGCCCAGGCTCTCAGAGGATGTGGTTTGCAGAGGACGTCTGTAACAGCAGCAAACCACAAGAGCCTCTGCTTCAACACAACTTGATGAGGAAGGAGCCTGGCTGCCTCAGGTCATTGATCACAGACATCTCCCTCCCTCCTCCTCCTCCTCCTCGCAGTCCAGCCTCACGCCAACCAGCCGGGGTTTCTGCATCCCCCATCCCTGCTCCTTCAGTGGAACCCGGCTGCACCACCTCCCCACGGCAGCAAAGCTTGGAAGGCCTCGCCCCCTGCGGGTGGGACAGCAGGACGGGCTCTTGGCACCAGCGCTTCGCCCAACACTGCACTTGCCAGGCCGTGATCGAGGAGTCTGTTCCTCAGTGAATCGCTCCGGGGGCTCTGCCCTCCGGTCCCTTTGCTGCAGGGAGCAGCAGCTCTCCCTTTTGCTCAATACAAGCACAGCAGCAGGACGCAGTGACAAGAGCCTGGGGAGCTACTGCAGCCAGCTGAGCCCTGACTCTCCTCCTGAATCCATCCAGAAGGGCTTTCAGCCCCGGCTGCTCTCAGACACTCAGAAACAGCCTAATCCTCTTTGCTGAACAAACACCACGCTGTTTGCTGGGGGCTTCAGGGAGCAAACTGGGCCATCCTGGGGGCTGAAGGGCACGGTGAGGGTGTTCACTGGGCAGCAGCTCAGCAGAAACCAACTGACCTCCAGGATAAACGGCAGCACTGGGATGAAGGTCCTGGTGCTCTCGGACAGCAGCGTCAGCGCCCGGATGCAGTGCATGCGCAGAGGGTAGAAACGAGCCGTTGGGACCAGCCTGGAGAGAGAGAAAGAAGAAGGGGCATCAGGCCACGCTGGCCCCGGAACAGCAGCTGCAGCCTCCTGTAGCACCGGAGAGCCTTTCCCACAGCAGCCAGCCAGCTTTGGCTCTGCGCTGGAACCACCTGAGCTGCTTGGAGACTCCTGTCAGAGCTGCAGGATACAAACTCCAGAGCACCAGGTTCACAGCTTCTGCCAGGAGAAGAGGCTGCAGGAGCTTTGCAGGTCAGTCCGTCACTGCTGCTGCTGCTCAGTCACGCTCAGCACCCGGCTCTCCTGCTCCCACAGGAACGCAGCCAGAGCTCACACCGTCACCTCCGCACAGGCACTCGGTGTGGAACCGAGCCAGGGAGGCAGCAGGAGCTGGACCAGCACTGACCAGTGCATCAGAGTGGGACTGAGAGGGCTCTCCAGCACAGAGAAGCACCTGAGCTACTCCTGTCTCCTTCAGAGGCAGCACCTGAACGGCCAGGAAGGAGTGCGGAGGGGCAGGCGTCAGACTGAGCCTCACGTTACCCACTCGGGTGTGGAGAAGGCACAAGAGCCAACT
Source organism: Upupa epops (assembly GCA_013397515.1). NCBI lineage: Eukaryota > Metazoa > Chordata > Aves > Bucerotiformes > Upupidae > Upupa > Upupa epops. The sequence goes on along the minus strand of VZRI01014235.1, from coordinate 23,899 downwards.
CCTGTTGTAGGGCCGGGGCTGAGGAGGGTCCCCTCCCCCAGGAGCAGAGGGCAGCATGCAGAGCTCATCACTGTCCCGCCCCAGGAGCTGCTCGGGAATGACCTGCACCTGAAGAGGTGGAGGCCCCCGGCATCAACAGGGAATTTTCCCTTTGTTCCCAGACAACAGGCTCGAGTCTGATAAATGACCCCTCCTCAGAGAGGCTGCTCGGGGAGGAAAAAAACCCCTTGCCCAGGCATCATAAATCACCCGCACATCCCCCCCCAAATAGCGAAATAATTATCGCTGGCTCCACCACAGAAATAAATCTGCTCTGCACCCCTCGTCCAGCAGCGCTGGGATGACGAAAGCCATTCCCAGGAATTAATTGATCAAGGAATAAACCTGTTAAGGGAACAGATTTACTGTAAACCCGGGCCATTCGTTCCGAGCGCGGGGCCGCCCGCTGCGCTCCCCGACAGGACGGCTGCATGCAGCCGGAATGCAAAGCACAGCCGGGCTGCAGCCGGGTGGCTGCTTCTCCCCGTTCCCCTCCTGGAAGGAGCCGGGGTCCCACGGACAGGCAGGCAGACGCCCCTCTCTGCTCTTGAGCTGGAGCCTGGCGCCACCTCCCGGTCCCGCAGGCGCCGGGAAGGCAGGGAGGTGCCTGCTCCCCGCAGCAGCACCCCCAGACGCCGCGGGGCTGAGCAGCGCAGCCGCAGCCAAAGCGGCTCCTCCAGACGCTGCACGGCATCCCCACCACCGCATCACCCCCCCGGAAAGCTGAGCAGCCCAGAGGGGGTCAGGCAGAGCTCACCCGGCCCTTCTCCACAGCAGCCTCAGCTGGCAGCAGACACCAAGCACCTGCACGCAGTGACCCACGACCTGCACGCCGAGTATCCCGAGTACCCTACTCTCCCACCCCAAAGAGAAAGCGCCTGCGCTCCCCTGTGACACTCACTCACTACGGAGGTACCCACAGCAGGGGCCGTGGGCTCCTGCCAGCCTCCCTTTGGACAGCACAGTCCCCAGCACCGGCAAGGAGCTGCCTGCCCCCCAGAACGGGGCCAACGGGGATCCTGCGGACAGACCAGAGCCCCAGGAGCCACGTCATTCCCGCATCTGCTCTCCTAACACCCCCCAGACACTGGCTCAGCTGGGTTAGGGAGCAGGGAGAGATCTCTTTCAGATCAGAGGACCCATCTGCCAGGTTCCCCAGCCTTTAAGGCCCCGTCAGGCGGCAGCTGCCACCTCACAGCCGACGGCACCACAGACACCACCAAATCCCATTCACGGCTGCCGGGACTGCCCTGCTTCACCTCTCCTTGGCCCCCAGAGCTGGTTTATCAGCCCAGCAGGCAGAAAACCGCCTGGGTTAGGCCACAGGACAGCTAACACCCTGCAGCAGCAGCGCGGGGGTGGGCAGAGGGATGAACACACGGGCTAGCGATCGTTTAAATCTGCTTATCTCCACCACCACTCAGGGGGGTTCAGGAGCAGGCAGGGCGGGGTGGGGTTGTTTTAAAGCTGAGAATCTGGTTAGCAGAGCTAACAGGATTGCAGAGATCACCAGGGACTCAGGAATTCCCTCAATGCTCGTTCCTAACAGCCGTCTGGGAGCACAAACATCGCAGGGCAGACACTGATGGGAAGGGGATGGGAGGGAGACGCCGAGCACAGCCGACACGACAAACGCGCCCTGCTCGAGAGTCCTAACAAACAAGCACCAAGAACAGCAGGGCAACCGCACCCAGACAGCTAGAGATGAGGGCCTGCCTCTGCACTCCGGCACTGCCGGCCCCCAGAGAGGCTGCTCTGCTCCTCCTGCCATTCTCAACAACCCGGAGGATCTGCGGGCCTGTGCAGAGAGCCCAGCACAGCTCCCTCAGCACCTGGGCTCACAGCTGCTCACTGCCTGCTTTGGCTGGAAGAACCTAAAGCAGCTCTGGGGTGACTCCCTACAACCCCAAGCCAAATCCAAGTCACCACGCCAGGCCAGAGGAGACAGAAGCCCCAGGCACCCCACTTACTTTATACAGCCGATGATAACCTGAGTCAGGGGGTAGATCAGCGGCTCCATGACCTCGCTGGGGTAGATGGTGCTGAGGACTCGACACCAGAAATACAGGCAGTGGATGTACTGCCAGTTATAGACAGCCTGGAAGTTCTCCTGCAGAAACGGGGACAAACACGAGCACAAACATGAGAGAGCAGCCCTCTGGCTTCCCTACAGCTCCCACTTCATCCCGTGGTTTCTGAGAGGGTGCTGCACTGTTCAGAGAGGAAGCACGAACACTCAAGCTGTTGCTCTGGCACTGGGGGCTGCCCCAGCACGTCCAGAGGCTGCACTGGGATCCGGTACTGGTCAGTGGCTTGAGGACACAGTGAGCGACGATCAGTGCTCTTCTTCACCAGCCTGGCTCTCTGGAGGAGGAGGATCTACCAGCCCTGCTCACAGCAGACAGCAGATGTGGCCAGGCGCGAGGGAGCCTCTAACTGCTCTGTCCAGCCAGTGCCTGGGCCAGGCCCTCATCTCCCCCGAGCAGGAAGGCTGGGAAGGTGTTGCCCTCTCTGACACCTCTGCAGAACAGAGGGGTGGGGAAAGGTGTGTGAGCTACTCTACAGATGTCACATGCTGCCAGGGCAGGGCCAAATGACCAACCCAGCACTCTTTTTCCAGCTGCAGAGTAGAAATGACAGGGGCAAAGCTGAGAACAAGCTTAGGGCAAGCCCTGCCCCATGCAGCACACCCATCCCAAAGAGCTCTTCAGGCCCATGAACGCCCTGAGGGGACCAGGAGGCACTTCAGGTGCCTCAGCTCCAACTCCTGTCCACTTCAGCCTTTCAAGGTCCAGGTCACCTCCTCCTCCACACAGATAAAGCTCAACCAAGGACAGGAACCGTCAGCTGCAGACTCTGGGCCAAGCCTTGCACGGGGATTTACGCTGCAGCTGCAAACGGCAGAGCTCCCCCAGCTCTCTCCAGGTCACCGGGACGCAGCTCCCCGCTCCACTGGCACCGAGCAGATGAGCAATCTGCTCCCGTAAGCACCAGCCACAGCCACCCACTGCTCCTCTAGATTAATTGGCTTATCGCTTGGACCTGTGCTCTCCCCAGGCTGCTGTCTTTCACAAGTTCCTGCGACCTCCCCAGCTGCGAAAGCAAGAGGATTTGGTTGCTGTCTGGGCCCGGGCGAGGGCGTAAGAAGCCAGCGCAATCCAATTAGGGTATGTGCAGCCCAGACCTCATTTATCTCCTCGCTGATCCCCGTGTCTGAACAGCCAGGAGATTTAACTGATCACCATCCTGCGACGTTTGAGAGCAGCCCAACAATTAATCTATAGGGGTCTGTTTTGCTAAACACAAGCAAAGCCAGGATTAGCAACCTGCCTCAGACTTCTGAGGTCAGGCTGGAGGTAGCTGGAATCAGGGCTGCTCCCAAGAGGCCTGAGCTGCTTTGTTCATTAAACCCTTCGAACAGTGTGGGCTTCACTGGGAAGATGCTCACGCCAGGGCGGGCCCTCATCCTCTGTACCTCCAGGTTTTGAGACGGAGGCTGCGAGCAGCAGCTTCACGACGGCTGCCCCAGGCACGGGGTGCAGTGTTCACCACAAATGCCTGCAAGAGGGCGTGGAGAGAAGTGCTTCTGAGGGTCTGGCTCTTCTCCCAGACACCAAGCAGTACAAGGAGAGGAACCAGCCTCAGCTGCTCCAGGGGAAACTCGGCCTGGGTGTCACAAAAGCTTCCCTTTCTAAAGACACTGGGACAGGCTGCCCAGGGCACTGGTGGAGTCCTCATCCCTGGAGGAGGTGAAGAGCCCCAGAGGTGCGGGTGGGGGCCAGGGGTTGGTGGGGACCTGGAGTTCATGATTAGACTGAAAGGTCTCTTCCAGCCAGAGCAATTCTGTCACCCCCACCCATCCTTTTCTCTCCTTCCTTGCTGCCATTCTCAACCAATGCTGAAAACCACCAGACGACCCCTGGAGCTCCAGGCCTGGCAGAAGACGCCTCGGCACGTTACGACAGGAATCAGCAAGGGTACTGACACCCTGGAGGTGCCAGTGAAAGCCTGATGGGGCTCCTGCAATCCTCCCCTCCCCACACACTGCCCAGGGGAGGGGGCCCTCCCACCTTCTTCTTGATGGTCATGGCACTGCGCAGGTGGATGGCCAGCTGGCGGATGTAGATGAAGGCGTGCTGGTAGGAAGTGGGGGTGTCCAAGGCGTACATCTCCGTCAGCGTGCGCTGCATGAAGCTGATCAGGGGCAGCACGTTGGGCGAGGTGAACCTGGCGTTCTTCACAAACGCGATGTACATTTGCTGCGCAGGGGAGACAAGGGGCAACCTCGCACAACAGCCCAAACCTCCCGCCGCCAACCTCCTCCCCTAGGTGGGGAGAAGCCCAACCCCAGGAAGGGCAGCAGCAGGGTACTGCTCTGCGTTTCTTCCCCGGTTCATGCTCTGAAGGTAGCCAGCACCAGCTCCAGCCCCTGCCCTACTGAACGGCTGCAGCTCACGCTCTCTTACTGCATGCAACAGGAGGAAGAAAAGCTGCAGGGTACAGCCAGGACCAGCCTTACCTTGAGCAGTGGACTCAGGTAAACCTCCTTCCTGTGGCGACAGATCTTGTTCAGCACGAGGAAGGCCAGCACTCTCACCGTTTCCTCCCCTGTGCTCCACAGCCTAATTGCTTGCTGGAACAGAGCACAAGAAACACAGCTAAGCAGAGGGACAGAGAGCCCCTTCCTGGTGGCAGCCAGGCCCAGGCTCCTCCTCCTCACAGTGAAGGCAGGTTGTGTCATCACACAGTCCAGCACAACAGCACCAGCAGCCACTCTGCCCTCAGCCTCGGGCTGAGAGGCCGCTCAGAAGGCAAGACTGACGTTTCCAGCAGCGAGCCCAGACGAGCACCTCGTGTCAGACACAGGAGCTCTCACTCACGGGCCTGCACACCCATCTGAGTTCTGAGTGCTGGCGGCAGCCTGTGCATGCAGCTCAGGCTGCTCTCCCAGGCTCTGCGAGGGCTGCTCAGCCCTGCCCTGGGTTACTTCTCTTTGGGCCGGAAGATGGACAGGCCCGACATACAGGGCTTTGTGTCTGCCAGGCACTGGCACGGGCAGCAGACTCCAGCTCCTCACCCCATGCTATTAAAGATGCATTTGTCTCCAGAGAGGGGACACCAGGGTGAATTCATCAACGTGCTTCCCTCTGGGCAAACGGACTGCAACTCCTGGGCCACCTCCTCGTGGCAGCTGCGACTTCATTCCGGGCCCCTGGGCACTGGTGTATTAATTCAAGCGACAGAGCAGCAGCAGCAGGGCTTGGAGCTGGAGATGGGAGCTGTGTGAAGCGACGCTCACGGTCAGATACCCTTAGTCACCGTGGTGCAGACCCAAGAGCACCCAGCGCACTGCAAAAAGCATCTTCAGCGGCTGGAGATGGGTAGAGGAGGCTGTGCAGAGCTCCGGGCTCACGCAGCCCCACCTCTGGCATGTAGCCTCATTCACCTGAGCTGTACACGTCTCTGCACTGCACGAGCCCGTTACGTGACAGTCCTGCCCCTCGACTTCTTGGGAAGCAAGCGCACAGGTTCTCCTCTTCGCGGGCTGTCCCACACTCATCTGTTGGCTGGGCCACGGCTGGAAGGAGCAGCAGGACCACAACCACGGCTGATGCCTCCAAAAGCCAACGGCCTTATCTGCACTGATGAACTCCCCAGGAAAACAGAACGATCCCAGCTGCAGGGCTGAAAAAGCCTCCTCAACCCCCCGCTGCAGTCGTGAGCGGGCTGCTCCACGCTCAGATACGACATGTACCAGCCGCGGTCTTCACCATCGGCGGGTTCCCAGCCCCACGGCAGCGCTGTGTTGAGCTTCTCACTTCAGTGCCACCCCGTGGCCTCTCCCGCCTCCTCTGTTTTCTTCAGTGCTCAGCAGTTGTGACTAAGTTTCTGCAAAAATATTCCACCCCCAGCTCTTGCCAACGGAAGGCTCCCCCAGCCGCGCAGCGCACAGTGCACACACGCTGCCCGGGCACACAGCTCCTCCATCTGCCACACAGCAGCTCCCCAGCACCCCTGCTGCTCTGCACCGCGATCAGCAGGAGCCACGCTGAGCCACAGGCCCACTCCCTCACCTCAGCGAGGCAGAGCTTCGTGGCACCTAAAGGACCTTAAGAGCAGCACGAGTCCTCTCCAGGACTGGAAGGGAAGCCCAGAGGAGGAGGCCCATCTGCAGGGGTTAAACGAAGCACCCCGACCGAAAGGCAGTGTCACAGCACCTACCTTGAGAAGGGCACGGCACTGCTTCGGGAAGGACAGGTAGTAGGGCACGATGGCAATCACATGCTGGAGGACTGCTGCACTGACTGAGGCTTCTGTTAAACAAGACAGGAGCTGCAGAGAAAACAAACGTTACCCCGTTAGCCCGTAACCCTCACCATCTCTTCCCTCACCACTGCGCGTCTGCATTCTGCTGCTTACAAGAGGGTCTGTGTCACCAAGGGACTGGAAGATCGGCTCAGCCTTCCCTAAGAGAGGAGCTCAAGCCTGCAAAAGCCGCATCATGGCCCTGCTCCCTTCCAGCTGGGTTCAGTACCCTCCCTGGGAAGCGCAGTGTCGTGGGCTCAGGCTACAGGAAAAGGCTGGACGCTCCATCAAGAAGAAAGCTCTCTGTACTTGCAAGCTGTTCAGCCCAGTCCACCTGCAGCCAAACCCAGAGACACCTGCAGTCTGTAACTGAAGAGATCAGCGAGCTCCAAGTGACTCCAATTTGGGACAGGCTCTGCCTGCTGCAGTCCCCCCCTCGCACCAGCAACCCCAGGTGCTGGAAGCAGAGACTTTCTTCCTCCTTTTACCTTCCCTGCTCACTGCACCACAAAGACTCTGAGCGGCTCTCCTTCAAAGAGTCCCTCTCGTGCCAGAGGAAAGGAGAGGTTGTTCAGAACCTCCTATGCCAGGAAGATGCAGCAGTGAAGCCCGGGACTGAGGGCACTCAGCACTGGGAATTACTTCACTGGGACTGCATTGCCAGCTTGTCCTTTGCTACCGCAATCCTCTGCTGCTGGCGAGAGGCACCGTGACTGAGGCAAACACGCTCTACTGATCAAAAGGCTTTCTGCCAAGTCACCCTGCCAGCTACAGCCGAGAGTCACCAGCACTTTCCCTTTGTTGCCTTACACCTCCCCCCAGCCTCTCCACAGCCCACGTTGGTTTGGGAGCAATATCCCTACTCTGGGGAGGCAGAGGAAGCTGTTTCAGAAAACTGAGGGCAGGAATCTCCTTCAGACCTGACCCACGAACCGTCTCTGCAACACCAGACCACAGCAGCTCTGGAGGGGATGTCCTAGTGGGCTGGAGATGATCACAGCTAGAGATGCCACAGATGAGATTACCAACCTATCTTTCCGGGTCTACTACAAGTGGCAAGGCCATAGCACCAGGAACTGAATCAGCCATGCAGAATGCAGCAGCACAGCCCCGTAAGCTACTGTAACGGCCACTAAACACTCATCTGTCAGACAGCGAGCGGAAAGAAGTGGCAGAGCTACCTATTCTGACACAACCCTCTAGTGAGGCTGCTTCTCGTCACTTACTACTAGAATCAGTGGCACAGAAACTAACAACCTCGGTTCCCACAACGGAGATGACCACAAAGCCACCACCAAGCCAGAGTAAATGACTTTTCAGAGGCAAAAAGCACCCGAGTCTACACTGCCCACTGCCTTCCTGACTGTCTGGCTCTCCTGCCAGCAAAACCAGTTATAGATGCAAAGCCCCATCTGCCTTGTTCCAAGTCCTGGTGATGCAGGCTGCCCCGGTAACACAACCCCCAGAGACCTCCTACCTGTACGGCACAGCTGATGTAAGCTTTGACGTCCAGCCGCAGCTTGCTCCAAAGTGGGCTGGTGGAAGGAAGGACCACTCTGGAAATGAGGGAGAGCTGAACTTAGCTTTAAAAGCCACCAAACAAACCTCTTTCAGCAGCACAAAGAACAGTGAGCTCGCTTCCTCGCTGTTCCCAGGGAGCGAAGCCACTGCTTGCAAAGAGAAGTAACAGTTCTGCCTCAGGTGAATCCCTCGCCCTGGTGTTATCCTCTAGTCAGGCACTGCCTGAGAACAGACCAGCTGCCTTGCAGCAGGAAAAGATCCTCTGGAGATCACACCAGCTGAGATGTTTGCTCGCACACTGGACACTGCGCTCGATGTCCCCAGGCCACCCCACAGTTCACAGTCTGTACAGGCCAGACCTTACTAGAGCTTGGGAAGAGCTGCCACCTCACTCCAGCTGCACAACCAGGCTGCAGTCCTGAGAAACCCCAACCAGCTTCTGCACTTACTTCTGTTTGTTCTTTGGGGGCTTCGGAAAAAGCAGCTTCTGCAGGCAGTGGAAGAGGTCGCGGACACAGAAGGACACGAGGGCATTGAACACTGGTTAAACAAAGTCAGGAGAGCAGCTGTAAATGGCCACAGCATGAATCACGGTGAGAAAGTACCCGCTAACTTAGGGGTAAAAGTAGAGGGGCTGCAAATCATACCCTCTTCAACACTAGCAAAGACGTTCCCTGCTTAGCCCTGCCGCTGAATCTAAACAGCACTGTCTGCCAAAGCTGGTGCTTAAGCACCAAGGGGCTAAGCTGGAGCGTGACTGCACCTGCAGAGGTGATAATCCTGTAGAGAAGATCCTGACACAGTGCTGCTCAGGCTGGCACCCGGAAAAGATCAGCTACTTACGTAAAATGAAGCCCACGAAAGGGTAAGTTAGCTCCTGCCAGCACCTATCCCCACCCTCTGCTAACCCTTCCTTACCCTTTGACTCCCCTTCTCTCACAGAAGTCATAGAGTGACCCACTCACCCGCAGCATCGACAATCTGGAACTTGCTGGGATCAGTCCCACTGTTATCTCCTTTGGTGGTTGCTACAGCTGCTTTAAAGGCTTGAGTGACTTCATGGAAGAGTCGTGGTGTGAGGCCCCTCTGAGAAAGAAGAGAAAGGGCTGCTGAGGAGGAAAAGCAAATGGGGCTCTGAAACACTGGAGCACTTCACTGGTGAGGACTGTGGGCATTCACCGTCCCTGTGATCACAAAAACAGCTCCATCTGACCACACAACAGGAAAACACCAGGGCAGCGTTAACCAACCCCAGCAGCCTTCACTCAATCGACATGGGTTCAGGGCTTCTAGCCACATGGGGGGCTGAGAAGCAATCGATCAGCTGCAAACAGCATCTGATCTGGCATTTCCCTGCTGCTCCCAGGCAGAAGCAGCAAGGCACCCCGCCGCTACTCCAAACTGGAGCGCTTATCCACCACACACGTTCCTCTAGCTCCTTGTCCGCCAGCTCCCTACTCACCTCTGCAGCTTTCTTCCACTCTTCAACCATTTTCAAGTTCACTGTGATGAGGGAAACTTTCTTCCGCTTGACCTTTTCGTTTTCTTCTTCTTCATCATCATCTTCATCACTGGCTTCCTAGAGAAGTTGGTACCACGATTAGGCAAAGGCTTAAACACTTCCAGCCCCACCTCTGTTGCTGAGCATCGACTGAAGAGGAGGGCAGGCAGCAGTGAGTTGCTTTAATGCTCTCACCAGCACTTTGGGGAAAGCAGTAGCAAACTCCCACACATTCCCCCAGAAAAGCTGCCCCAGCCCTGCAGCTACACGAATACAGCGTGCACTCACGCACAACCCCAAGGGGAAAGCACCTCCCTCTCAAGGCAAAACAAACTCTCACGGACAGGTGCCACAAAACCAAGGCCATGGAGAAAATACACGCGAGGGCCCGGCTCTCTGAGTCATGAACAAACTCTCCACGCTCAGTTCAAACCCACAGCTGATCACAAACCTGCCCAGCTGCAGATCCTCTCTGGGGAAGCTCCCCCTGCCAGCTCTCCCACTGTAAGTCTGACTACACTTAGACCTCGCAGTGAAACTGCAATAATTCACAGGGCACTGGTTCAATTAACCACTCAGCTCTGCAGAGCAAGGCCCGGTACCTCCAGTGTCTCCGGCAGCACATGCAGCGGCCCCTCCTCGTCAGAGCTGTCCGAAGCATCAAAATTCAGCAACGTGCGGTCGTTTTCTTCCAGAAACTTGTAAAATTCAGGATCCTTGTCCTTCAGCCGGGAGAGCTGGTCTTTGTGTTCAGAGGCCTTCCCCTTCTTCCTGGTAGACGAGAGTTAACACGGGTTTATTCACCTCTGCTGCTGCTGCCCAGCTGAGGGTAGTTTGAACAGTGATGGTTAATCAGGGCTCTGTATCCCATTTAACACCTGTGCTAGCGGGCAGGTGGGAGGCTCTCTGCATTACCCTGATGGCAGTAACCAGGCTGCACTTCACAACTGTTTCACCCTTTCCTATGCCGCAGACAAGAGTGATGGCTTTTAGCACGAGTGACCACAAACTAGGAAAAGCAAAGCAAGCTTTGCCCGTACTGAACACACCCTGCTCCAGATCAGAAGCTTACAGGGACCTTTGTCCTTTGCTGTTTCTGAAGTGACACAGGCACGACTGACAACCTGACAGAGGTACCAGGGCCCAAAGAAGGGGAAGAAGGCTAGTGAAGGGTCTGCAGGACAAGCCTTATAAAAAGCTCGATGTGCTTAGTCTGAACAATAGGAGGCTGAGAATAGTCGATAACTACCTGAAAGGAGGTTCTTGGTCTCCTCTCACTAGTAACAAGAGAAAAAGGCCTCCAGCTGCCCCAGAGTTTAGGTTGGGCGTTAGGAAAAACGAAAGGGCCACCACGCCTTGCAATCACCTACCCAGGGAGGGGGGTGTAATCGCAGGATGCGTTTAAAAGTCGTGTAGGTCGGTGGGTGGGGACAGTTAGGTTACTGGTTGGACGTGAAGGCCTTGACCAACCTAACCGACTCCATGATGTCCCTTACCTGGCAGATGGCGGGGCCTGCTGCCTCCTCTCCTTCCTGTTCTGTCGCCGCGCCGCAGCCACCTTGGCAGGCCTGGCTGCTGCTTTCTCTTCCTCCTCCTCCTCCTCCCATCCCCCGTCATGGTCCGACTCGGAGCCGGCGGCGAGGAACTCGTCCAGGCTCAGCTCCGCCAGGCTCCTGTGGACGGCGAGAAGCGCGAAGGCTCAGCGGAGCGCGGCAGCCCGCCACCCCCCCCCCCTCCCCGGCAGATCGGGGGCCGGCAGCCGCCCCGCGAGCCTCCCCTCTGCAGCCGGACTCGACTGTACCCCCTCCCCGACCGCCCGGGCCCCGCCGCCCAGCACCTCTTCCCAGCCGCCGCCATCTTTACCCCCTCGCTCCCACGCGGCGGCAACTTCCGGTCCCAGCATCCCCCG
>VZRI01014233.1:26875-36912 GCA_013397515.1 Upupa epops | reverse complement strand
GCAGAGAGGGAGAAGAACCTCTCTGGATTTGCTAACCACCCCGCTTCTGATCACTCCCCACCCCAGGATGCTGTTGGCCCTCTTGGCCACCAGAGCCCATTGCTGGCTCAGAATCACCCTGCTGGCCACTAGGTCCCCCAGGTCCCTTTCTCCTGCACTGCTCTCTAGCAGGTCAGTGCCCACCCTCTCCTGGTCTCTGCGGCTGTTCCAGAGCAGCATTTAAATGCCCAGTTGAGGAGTGTTAGGAATGAAGTGACTTGGTCTGGGTGATCCTGCTGTGGCAGGGGGACTGGACTGGATGATCTTTCGAGGTCCCTTCCCATCCCTAAGGATTTTATTGGCTTCCTGCAGACCATCCCAAACACTGACAACTATAAAAGTATAGTTGGGGAAATGAGAGAGAGAGATGCTCAGGCTAAGGCACTCTGTTCCTACCAGCACAGAGATGAGCAAACCCTGCTTTCAACTGACAGCATGGGGATGTTTTGGGCTCTGTTTGACTACGATTTGCCTTGTGCTCCCATGCTCTCCTCCTGATCATTCCCTGTCGATGTTTGTGCCTGGGAGCTTTACCCTAGGACTGGGGTAATGGAGTTTTCTAGGCTTTAAAAAGTTATTGCAAAATTTACAGAAGCATCTGCAGCTTTTGAATTCTTTTTAATTGAAGTAGTAAATTGAAGCGATGGGGAGAACACCGGGACGAGCTCCAATTCATTATGTTTACAATTACTTAACTGCTCAAAAATTTCAACCAATTTTACTGGACATGAGGTTGTTGTAGGTAGAAGCTGCTTTAGCCAACCGATATCGATGCTGGAGAGGCTGTCGAGGAGCAACTCGTGTGTTCTTTTGTGCTCATCTTCTCTTGCTCACTGATTAAGAACCTAATGGAGCAGTGCTGGGCAAGATTTTTCTAGGTGTCTGACCACAAACTTCTGTCAAAGAATTCATCATGGGATTTATAAATGAATTAAAGCACTGGCACAGGCTGCCCAGGGGGGCTGTGGAGTCTTCTTCTCTGCAGACGTTCCAGCCCCGCCTGGCTGTGTTCTTGTGCAACTTGGTCTGGGGGATCCTGCTGTGGCAGGGGGACTGGACTGGAGGATCTTTCCAGGTCCCTTCTAATCCCTAAGGATTCTATGATTCTATGACTTGGTCTGGGTGATCCTGCTGTGGCAGGGGGATTGGACTGGTTGCTCTTTCCAGGTCCCTTCCACTCCCTAAGGATTCTATGAAAGCCTCCTTCAAATGCTGAGAATCGATGCCTAGAGTGCTACCAAAAGCAGTAGCAAGCTGAGCCCTGTCCATCCATGTGAGGAGATGCTGAAGATCTCCTCCAAGAACAGGGTTGACAGAGAGGATGATCATAGATCAGTGATCAAAACAACAACAAGCTTCCCTAAAACTGGACCATGTGGCCCCCAGCTCCGTGTGCCATGCTTACAGCGTTTCCTCTGTCTTCCATCTCTCTCCAGCTTGCAAAGCCAGGAGTTTACGGGTAGTTTATGGAGACAGACGGAGTTTACGGGTATGGATCTGGGGAGCCTGAGTGCAGGGAAAGCACTGCTGTGCTTTCTCTTCCCGCTGGATGGCTTGTATTCTCTTTGTGATGGAAAGCCGCTTAGTCTGTAACAGCTCTAGCTGAATCTATGCGATTGATTTTGAACACAACTTCTTAGACGAGATGAATCCAGAGCAGGAAGAGAAAGCTATGTGAGGCTCATCAACAGTAGAGTATGACTGTGCAGAGACACAAGTCCTTACATGTAAGCCGCAGCATGAATGAGAACACATCCTCTGAAGGCTGAATAAACAGCCAGTGTGAGCCTCATCATTATCTGCAGTGCACTGAAGTCTCTTCCCTTCTTCCCTTCAAAGGAGAGAGCGAATTTTTCTCACCCTTCTTCCTATTTTCTAGGAGAAGAAGCTCCCTCGCTGTGCTCCGAACAAAACACTAAGAAGTAAAACAAACAACGCCAAATGAAACCCAACAACTCGTGCTCTCACACGGTTGCTTTCTAGCTCAAGGAAAGCAACAAAAAAATATCGATTGTGGGATGGAAAGCCTAAAAATCAAAATGATTTGTCTCAGTAGTGGTCCCTAGAAGAATGAGCTCCTCAGCTACCGTAAATTGCCCCGCTTCTGTGGACTCCGATCCTACTGCAATCACTGCACCGTGTCTGAAATATCATAGGAGCTATGAAGCATTAGATATTAGATGGTAAAAATAAGTAGACACTAACAAGGTTTGCCTTCCCACTCAAGCCCTTCAGTCATTCCCTGCCTCGCTCGTCCTAACCTAAATACAACCGGAGAAGTTAACTTTATTCCCGCTGCCACCACTCAGCCGTCGCTGGTAGCCACCCAATGATTGCATCCGCGCAGCTCTCCTCCATCACCACTTGACTTCGGATCAATCAACCCCGCACAGCACGAGCCTCGCCACGTTATTATCAGCAGCAGTCAGTTTTCTCTGCCTGCTGTGAGGCTGTGCTTTAGAAATCCCCAGCTTCCTTGTAAGGGAGACCGCGGGGTGGTCTGGAAGCGGATGGCTGACACACAGATTGTCATCCTCTTTGAGGCAATTGTAGGTGCCCTGGGATTCGTTTTGCTGGGCGATTTGAGGAACCATGGCACTGTGACCACGCTTATGCTTCGGGGACTTGGATCAGCAGAGGCTGTCTGGGAGGTCTGTGCGGGACCCTGCCTTAGGAGGAACCAGACAGCAGCACAGCGATGCATTTAAATCCCTCATCCACAGAGAAAACCTCGTCCTTCCTGGACTTGTGCTTGTTTTGAAGCACTCTGTTTTCTCTCCTGCTTTCAGTTCCTTTTTTGCCCTCACTCTCTGTTGAGGATCCTCTGTTTTCCAGCATTGCTGTTTTAGCATCATGAATCCAAACCCAATAAGCTTAGCCTGGGGTCTAATCATTGTGCCAGCGATGTCTTGCTATTAGAATTTGCCCTCTGTCTTCTCATCTGTTTCAGTAATTGACCTCTTTATTTGTTAGTTTAACGTTTTCATTCCTTGCTCTGGTTATTATTCTACTTATATAGACTCACTAATGTTGAACTCCATAATCGTTATAGGGAGAGAAACGCTGCGAGCCATTTGGAGCACTAAGTCCCTCTCAAAAGATAAAACACTTTAGAACCATTTTCCCTCTCCCCTTCTCCAAAGAACTGTTTTTCAAAGCTAATCAACTAATACACCGCCATAAACTCCTCTCTCTAGAGTCAACACATGGCCCTCTGTCCAGTAAACAGGGATGACACAGTGCCTCGTAAACACCTCGAAGAGAATGAGGTTTTCTGCATCTTCGACTTTCAGGAGAGACAGAGGGAGACAGAGTGGCCAAACCGTTTGCTGTCGATAGCCCTTAAAATGCCCCTCGAAGGATGTGCTTGGGAAGTGGTTTGAACACGGTGCTGCTCTCCAAATAGGTCTCTTATTGATGCTGCTTCTCCTGTTTTAATTAGAGAAGGCAGGGGTTTTTTTCTCCTTAAACTTTGCTTTTGAAATAAATGCGTCGTGTTTCATTTCAGAAGCAGCAGCTTGGCTCATAAATCTAGGCTCAAAGGACCGAGTCAGGCCATTCCAGCCATCCTCAGCCTCAAGGCAGAAGCAGCTATGAGTAAACGTTTGTCTTTTTCACATGTCCCTTTCCAAAAGCCTGGACTGGCCCTGCACACCTAATCTTTACAATTAGAAAGGTTTGCCTCTTGTCTGGTCCAATCCTTCCTAGAAACAGTTCAGGCTTCTAAGCTCTCGTCCTACCTGTAATGGACACAGAGATGATTTAATCCCTTGCCTCTTCTGCACTTTACCTGTTCAAACATCATGGAATCATAGAATCCTTAGGGATGGGAAGGGACCTGGAAAGATCACCCAGTGCAGTCCCCCTGCCACAGCAGGATCCCCCAGACCCAGTGGCACAGGAACACAGCCAGGCGGGGCTGGAACGTCTGCAGAGAAGGAGACTCCACAGCCCCCCTGGGCAGCCCCTTCCAGTGCTCCGGGACCCTCCCTGGGAAGAAGGTCCTGCTGAGATTGAGAGGGAACCTCCTCTGTTCCAGCTGGCACCCAGTGCCCCTTGTCCTGTCTCCAGATGCCCTTGAGCAGAGCCTGGCTCCATCCTCCTGACACCCACCCCTCACAGATTGAGAGACAGGAATGGAGTCCCCGTGTCTGGAGGTGTTGAAGGACAGCCTGGCTGTGGCCCTGAGTGCCCTGGTCTGGCTGTTGTGGTGGTGCCAGGTGCTGGGCTGGGCTGGCTGAGCTCAAAGGGCTTCTCCAGCCTCAGTGATGCTGTGATTCTGTGCTCCTAACCTTCCTGGTGCTCTGCTCACTGAACTCCAGCTGAAGTTGATGGGAAAGCTGCATACAAACCTCCAGGTTCAAGCCCTCTCTCACAAGCCATCTCTCCTACACTTGCCGGTTCTCTGATACCACGAGAGCTGTGCTGTGCAGCTGCTTTCCTGCTCTAAACAGGATCAAAGGCAGCATGGCATTTATTTCACTTTATTTTGGTCTGCTGTCTGGTTGCTGTCATCTCTTCTCTATTCTAGCTCATCGTATAGAGCACCTCGAACATTGTACCTCACAGTGTGCTCCCACCCTTTCTGTGTGGTACATGACACCTTCGAGTGCTCCTCCTTATCAGTGTGGTGTTTTGTACGACATCAGCTACTCCGCTAAGCTAATTGTGGTAACTCCTGCTGCTCCATCCAGTACCAATGGCCTGTATTCATCTGGTATAAATATCCTTATTCAAGGATTCTCTATGCTACCATGTCCTTCACTTTCTAAGGGTTTAAGGCCTGTTCATAGAATCATAGAGTCATAGAGTTATAGAGTCATAGACACATGGGCTCATAGAATCATAGACTCATAGACTCATAGACTCAGACTCACAGACTCATAGACTCAGGATCATAGACTCATAGACTCATAGACTCACAGACTCATAGATTCATAGACTCATAGACTCATAGACTCATAGACTCATAGATTCATAGACTCATAGAATCATAGACTCATAGACTCATAGGATCATAGACTCATAGATTCATATACTCATAGACTCATAGACTCATAGACTCATAGACTCAGGATCATAGACTCATAGAATCACAGAATCATTAGGGATGGGAAGGCACCTCGAAAGATCATCCAGTCCAATCCCTCATTATCCAATTGATCCAATAGAGGATTTTCTGGGTGATAGCTGAGGACAGTCTGGAGTATCTATGGTAGAGGTGGTGGAGTCCCCCTGCCTGGAGGTGTTGAAGAACCCTGTAGCCATGGTGCTTCCCACCCTGCTCGAGTGGCAGCAGGGAGGGGTCAGGTTGTGTTTCTCAGTCTCTCAGGGACTGAGGGGTTGTGTTGGGGTGGGGATGGTTGGACTGGGAGCTCTGGGAGCTCCTTTCCAACCAGGATTATTCTGATTGTCTTTATGTTTAGGAAACTCCCTCCCAGAGCAGGACTAGACACTATTCCTGTGTGGGATAGATGACCTTCATAATTTTGTCTCTACCCACTAGACCAGGTTCCCACACTCAGAGGAAAAGGTGGCTTCAGAGCATCAGGAACTCTGAGCTGTTACAGCTACAGGAGAGACTGCACTTCTGTTATCCAGCATTGCAAAGGCTTTGGATATTCATCGTAGCTCTGGTTCAGCTGAGGTGTGACTGTGGTACAGCCAAGGGGGCCAAAATCTTTTGAGTAAAGTTAGGGGATTTACTTACAGAGGAGAAATGTAATGGCCTGTGGCACAAAAGAGGTGACCTTCTGTTCTGATTTGAAATCCCCTTCACAGTTCCTCTGCGTAGGCATCGCTGAGGGAGGTTTCTGGGCCAATATGCATTTAATTTCAGGGTCTTGTTTATTCCAATTGCTCTAGCGTGTAGGAAGAGTTAAATCCAGAGGAAGTCATTTACCCAAAGATCACGATGAGAAGCCACGTTCCATTATAAAGATGCTTAAACAAATGTTCCTTATTTAATCTACTCTCCTCTTCCAATTTTCACTTACATTTCTAACGCAGGGGTATTTATTACCTAGCGCCTACCTCACCAAATGAGCCACACTCTCCGGAGATATCTTCCCTCTGATTAGAAAACTCTAACTGCAAAATAATACATCTATGAAAAATACATGAAGAAACTTGTATTAAGATGGCATTAACAGCCCAGTGCTGCACACGGCCACACTTGGCCATCCTGAGAGCAATGAATGAGTGACAGGGAGCAGAAGTTGCCCTGACCCAGTAATTGTAGCTGATTCAATGAAATGAGCTGTTAACATTCATAGAGTCACAGAATCCTTAGGGATCAGAAGGTACCTCAAAAGATCATCCAGTCTGATCCCCCTGCCACAGCAGCATCACCTGGACCAAGTCACAGAACAGAACCTTGCAGACTGGAAGTGACCTGGAAAGACCATCCAGTCCAACCCCCCTGCCACAGCAGGATCACCCAGACCAAGTCCTGGTGGGTTTCAAACATCTCCAGAGAAGGAGACTCCACAACCCCCCCAGGCAACTCCCCCTCCCAGTACCCCATCACCCTCACTGGGAAGAAGCTCTAGAAATACCCTACTTCTACAGACCCAGCATTGTTGATTTAGGGCTCTGCGTGGAAGAACGAAGCCTCTTTGCCAGCCAGCCCTGTCAGCAAGCCCGTATATAGTCAGACACATGCCACCATATACTACTCCACTTCTGGATGGTAAAACAGAGGAGAATCTAGCTTTCTCCTGCTTTCCACCAGGTCACAAGTAATATTCCCCAGAGCAGCTGATAATACATGCACAAATAATCTCAAAGCTCGCTAGCTCAGTGGCTGAAAGCAGCGGAGCTCTGGCAGCGCAGAGTTCAGCAGAGGCTAAGCACGCTAATATTTACTCAGTTTGAGGTGCCACTAGCTAGCTTTGGCGTCTCTTTTAGGTCAGCTGCACTGTGAGGCTGGCTGTAGAGTAGCCAGCAGGTTTACTGCCTGCAATGCAGAGCCAGGTTTATTAGCCTGGGTAGAGCACTGCGCTGATGTGATATAAAAGATACTGGCGATAGGGAAGTGGCTTCAGTTCTTGTCTGCAAGCTAGCTCATGGCTCTACACCGTGCTTTATACTCCAAGGGAATTATATTCCTCATATCAGGGAGCATCTGGCCTGGGGAACATAAAATAACCAGGGCTAATGACTCTGCTCAACTGTTTGGACGTTGAGTTAAAGCTTTGCTGGCAGCGTTAAGACTTTCAGGTAAAGGAGCTGAATGGTGCCCAGGAGAGACACAAAGTGAGGAGAGGGTTCAGAAAGAAAAGGCTGTTTGAGAGCCCACAGTTACTAAACAAGCCATAGCGACTGACCTGTGTGCTGGCCCCTGCCTGTGCTAGATGGACTCAGCTCTCTGTTCTCCTTCTGTTCTGAACTGTGGGGCTCTGCTGGGTTTGGAACTGTGTGAGCACTTTGTGTCTCTTACAGCTGTGAGACTCCAAGGCTTTAGAGATGCCTAGGGGTTCTGCACGGTTGTTTTCAACAGACTACCTACCAATCCAAGCTATCACACCTCAGCAGACTCTTTTCTGCCTGACTTGTACCACAGCACGGTCTCTGACCCCCCAGCAGCCTGTGCTGCCATTCAGAGAGAGCTGGGCAGGCTGGAGAGCTGGGCAGAGAGAGATGGAGTGAGGGACAACAAGGGGCAGGGGAGAGTCTGGCATCTGGGCAAGAACAACCCCAGGGACCAGGAGAGGGTGGGCACTGCCCTGTTGTGTCAGTGAGTGTGCTCTGGTGGCCAAGAGGGTCACCAGCATCCTGGGGGGAGAAGAACCTCTCTGGACCTGCTAACCACCCCCCTTCTGATCCCCCCCAAGATGCTCTTGGCCCTCTTGGCCACCAGAGCACATTGCTGGCTCAGAGTTACCCTGCTGGCCACTAGGACCCCCAGGTCCCTTTCTCCTCCCCTGCTCTCCAACAGGTCAGTGCCCACNCAGTCCCCACCCTCTCCTGGTCCCTGGGGTTGTTCTTGCCCAGATGCCAGACTCTCCCCTGACCCCTGTTGTCCCTCATTCCCTTTCTCTCTGCCCAGCTCTCCAGCTCTCACTGAGGGGCAGCACAGTCTGCTGGGGGGTCAGTCAGTTTTCTTCCCGTCTCAGTTTTACTGCCGTTTGGATCAGGTTTATCCCTACACTCCAGAAATGGAGAGCACTGCCTGGGTGTGCTGAAGGAACAAGGAAACCCCCCACGTTTCTGCACAAGGTTATGTTACACCACCACAAGCAGCTTTCAGATGCAAGGGGCAACGCATGAGGCGATGCTTCATTTGCATGCTGAGGAAGGTCTGGAAGCCTGCTTGCTCTCCGCTTGGATCGCAATAATATGCATGAGTGAGGAAAGAGGATAATAACCAGTAGAAGGAGTTGCTTTTATTAACATGTAAATGCTTTGGGGTTTTTTTTAACTTATAGATGAAAAATGTGGAGACAAAGATCTGTTTCCTTTGCTTAGGTGTAAGAAAAGATGCTCTCCTCTGTTTTGAATATTAACAATAGGAAGGAAAGGGGTTTCCATTCTGATTTTTTAAATTAAAGCCAGAAAATCTCCACATGAGGTTGATAGGAGACATAAAATGCCCCCTCAGTAAAGCCTGCTCCTCTGACAGCTGCAGTGAAGAAGAAACCTTGGGGTTAACCTCAGACCGGTGCAGTGGCTTGTGCTGAGAGCTCAGCCTTATGCCTGCATGTATGGCCTCTGTTCAGGCTCACCTCAGGTACATCACCCCCACTGACCCCTGCTGCGTCTGCTGTCGAGCATCCCGTGCAACCATTCTGGGGAGATGTCATCACTGAATCCTTAGGGATGGGAAGAGACCTGGAAAGATCACCCAGTCCATCCCCCTGCCACAACAGGATCCCAGACCAAGTGGCACAGGAACACAGCCAGGCGGGGCTGGAACGTCTGCAGAGAAGGAGACTCTGCTGCCCACCCTGTACAACAAAGACTTCAAGGAGTCTGCCCTGGCAGTGGGTTTTGTTTGCTTGCTATTATAAACCACAGGGAGTTAGGAGGGATTTGGGGCTGGCAGGCAGAGGAACCAGTAAAATCTCCCATTGTCAGCACCCTTCATGTATGGGGCACAGGAGCACAGTGGCCACCACTCTGGTCACCATCACTACTGCAGGCTTTTCCTCCTGATACCCAGGAGTCGTGATGCTCTTAAACATCCCAGTGAAGGAGTCTTTCTGCCAGGAGTCGTGATGCTCTTAAACATCCCAGTGAAGGAGTCTTTCTGCTTTGTAGAGCAAACATGGGATCCAGGAGCAACAGACAGAAGCAGCAGCAAACATTCCTTAGATGAGTGCTTGGGAATCGGATCGGAGTACCTTGTTCATCGATAGTTTGCAGCAGGAAATGAATATTTATATCCCAAATGTTATGTTAAAACATTCTTCCTTAAGAAGTATTTATAGACAACCCTTCCACAAAAAGCCTGCCTTCAAAAGCAGCAGGCGCTGACATCCTGTCTTGCCAACAACACGACATCTCATCAGATGCTCACAAAGAGTTTAGACGGGGAGACTTTGTGAAGCATTGAACAAATAGCAGGCATTCGAGTGAGGAAAGATGAAGGAGTAAATCTGTTCACTGCTTTAGGAGTTTTGAAGAGACTTTAGAAAATGGAGACTCCCAGCTTAATGTTTCCTCTGGAGCCCTCTGGCTAACAAATGACTTGCTTGCCAGGTTTCTAAGTGGAGATGGAGGTAACTCAGGTTAAATCTCATTCAAAAACCCCACGCTTTTTGAAAGCACAAAATAATAAAGATCTGACTGTTCTAATTGCTCTCAGGCAAAGAAAGTCTCTGAAAAATTTGTTGTCAGAGAGAATGTACTCATCATTTAGATTCCTAGAGTGGTTCAGGTTGGAAGGGACCTCAAAGAACATCTAGTTTCAACCCCCCTGCCATGAGCAGGGACACCCCCCATCAGACCAGGGTGCTCAAGGCCCCAGCCAGTCTGGCCTTGAACACTGCCAGGGA
>VZRI01014233.1:5321-17538 GCA_013397515.1 Upupa epops | reverse complement strand
CAAGTCACACAGGAGCAGATACAGGGGGGTGTGGAGCCTAGATTTCTAGACTGGTTCAGGTTGGAAAGGACCTTCAAGATCAGCCAGTTCCATCCCCAGACTGGTTCAGGTTGGAAAGGACCTTAAAGATCACCCAGTTCAAACCCCCCTGCCATGAGCAGGGACACCCCCCACCAGACAAGGGTGCTCAAGGTCCCAGCCAGTCTGGCCTTGAACACTGCCAGGGAGCTGGGGGGCAGCCACAACCTCAGTATTTTCCAGATGCTGACACTAAGCCCCCTAGGTACTTTGCTGACCTGTGAGAAAGCAGATGAGCATCTCTACCCCTGACTCTGCCTACATCCATTCTACAGAGACTTTCTTGCACAGTAGACTCGTTCATTCTGCTCTAGATCTCTGTGCTCCAATGAAAGGACAATAGGACACAGCTATAGGGCAATGCAAACACGAACACGTGGGAGGATCAACCCTGTTCCCAACGGTGTGAATACTCAGCTTCTTGATTTGCCCCAGTGAGCAGACCACTCATTTCAGCCACCCATTTGCCCCCAAATCATTGTCAGATGAAGCCTGTGCTAAAGGGCATCGCTATTAGTGTCAACCAGGCCCTCCTCGGGTACAGAGAGGTGATTCCCAGAGCCCAAGGAACGTGTCAACAACAGAAGGATGAGGCTGAAAGGGTGCAAATGCTAATCCTTTTCATTTGTCTTCCTGAACGACACGAAGAGCAGTGACTCATAAGCTGTCATAAATCTGAGGAGCATCGAGTGGAGTCATCGGGATTCTTGGGGTGGGTATCAGGAGCAGAACCTTTTTACACAGTACAGAGTGACATACTGACACGCGGGAGGGAAGGGAGGCTGTCCAGAGGCACCTGGACAGGCTGGACAGAGGGGTCAGTGCCATCCTCATGAGAGTCCACAAAGCCAAGGGCAAGGTCCTGCACCTGGGTCGAGGCAATCGCAGGCACAGAGACAGGCTGGGAACAGGTTGAGAGCAGCCTTGAGGAGAAGGACTTGGGGGGGGTTGGTTGATGGAAAACTTAACAGGAGCCAGCACTGTTCGCTTGTGGTCCAGAGAGCCAACCCCATCCTGGGCTGCAGTGAGAGCAGTGGGACCAGTAGGGTGAGGGAGGGGATCCTCCCCCTCTGTTCTGTTCTCGTGAGACCCCATCTGCAGTCCTGTGTCCAGTTCTGGAGCCCCCAGCACAGGAAGGAGATGGACTGGATGATCTTTTAAGGTCCCTTCTGATCCCTAAGGATTCTATGAATAATTGCTGGGTACTGATGATGTTGCTCAACCCTCAATCAAATAGATCAGCACTTACTTGGTGTCTATCTATCCAAGGAGAGGAAGGCACCTGCCTGAGGGGAGTGAGGCTACAGTCCCTTGCTTGGCTCTGCAGGAACAAGGCAGTCTGATGGAGGGGAAGATTAGAGCACTTCTAGCCCTCTCAGAGGGGAGCTGGGTCCCCCACACTCCTCAGCAGTGCTCACAGAAGCGATGCTTCTGGCAAAGCAGAGATGATGACGATCTTTTCTGCCTGTGTTTTAATTCAGATCACCACAACCTTCACTTCTTACAAGTTTTAGGAATGCTTGGTGTCAATGAAACTACAGTTCAGCAAAACAATACTGCAAATTGGGATTTCCCCCCCCAATTCTTCATTTTTTTAGCCAAATATAAAAATCAGCGATTTCTATTGCTTTAGTTTTCATTAGGTGTTAAAATTCTTCTACACAGACTCTTCTAGAGAAGGGAGTTTGTCCTGTTACCTTGTCATAAAGTTGATTTGTGATCTCAAAGTAGAGAACAGGGCAACAAATCTGATAGAGGAAGTGAGAAAGTAAAATGCAGAGCAGGTGAAAGATGGGAATTTATGTGGGTTTAACACCGAGTGTTAAGAGGGAATTTATTGAACCCCATAAAGTCCTCAATTGCAGGCATAATGTCCCTGTAGTTTACTGTTTCCTTTGCTATCACCTACAGAATTATAAATATGGAACAGATGGTGAGAAACACGTGTCCCATACCGAGAGGCATTCTGTGGATCCCTTGTTAGAACAGTTTCTAGGGGGCAGTTCAACCTGTGCAGTGTCTGGGTGGGAAATACAGGGGGGACGTTTTGGCTGCTGCAGTGGGTATTGGTTTCTGAGGTGCAGAAGGCACCTCTGCCTGCTTGGCCACTTGGTTAGATAGAGATCCTCAGTTCTGGGTGAGTCAAGCAATTGTTGAAGGACACAGAGCTGCTGGAGGGTGTCCAGCAACAAAGATGATGAAGGAAGGAGAGCAGCTCCCTGATGAGGAAAGGCTGAGGGAGCTGGGGCTCTTGAGCCTGGAGAAGGGGAGGCTGAGGGGGGACCTCATTCCTGTCTCTAAATCTGTGAGGGGTGGGTGTCAGGAGGATGGAGCCAGGCTCTGCTCAAGGGCATCTGGGGACAGGACAAGGGGCACTGGGTGCCAGCTGGAGCAGAGGAGGTTCCCTCTCAATCTCAGCAGGACCTTCTTCCCAGGGAGGGTCCCAGAGCACTGGACCAGGCTGCCCAGGGGGCCTGTGGAGTCTCCTTCTTTGCAGACGTTCCAGCCCCGCCTGGCTGTGTTCCTGTGCCACTGGGTCTGGGGGATCCTGCTGTGGCAGGGGGACTGGACTGGATGACCTTTCGAGATCCCTTCCAATCCCTGCTGATTCTATGATGGAGAGGGATGATGGAGTGCTGTTGTGGATTTTCTCATGTGGAATCATCCATAAAGCAAAATCCCTTGGTTTTACCTCTTTGGGTTATGACGATTCCCCACTGGTCTCCCTTCACCCAAGCAATCCTTGCTTCCAGGATATATTCCTCTCTCTAGTGCCACTCCATGTATTTCTTAAGGAGATCATCTATCTTTCCCAAACCTCTGGTGCCATGATTGCTAATCCTACACGTTCTCAAATCAGCTATGAAGTCCTCGGGATGCTGACTGGTTGCATAAAGCAGGTCAGTCCTGCCTGGCTTTTCCCAGGGTGTTTGATGTCTGAAACGCTCCACTCCACAGGACACGAGACCAAGACCTTAAGAGCATCATGAGTTTCCTATAGAACAACAATACCTTTACCCAAGAGGTGTGGATGAAGCTATACCCCATCACACCCAGCACACGTGCTGCAGTCCTTGATGCACCGAACCCCTCTGTTTTCAGACTTGGCTGTAAATAAATGAGCCTGGGGCAGGATACAAAGCTATCGTGAAGAGACAAGTCTGCTCAGGTCTGACATCTGAGAGCAGTAGAAGTGAAATGTTAATGGGCTGAAAGCACTCTTGCAAGTAATCCAAGCAGAGCTTAATGGTCCTCCTATCTATGGACTCTCTTTTGCCGTCACTTAGGTCTCACAACTACTTGTTCTGCAGCAGAGCTACTGGGAGGTGGAGATTTAAATTATGCATGGGTACAGAAGTGTGGATCCGTCCTACTCGATTTAGGTGCCTTGCTGAGAGGCTGGAGCTAGGGATCTGGTCACCCTAAACTCCACAGCAACACAGAAACCCCCAGAGAGTGATTCAGCTCTTCAGCGGGTAGAGTTACCCACTGGAGGTCATTGCCCTCTGTGAGTACTGCAGGGGGAGTCTTGGGCCAACCTGTTCTTCCTTTAGGAGCCTCAGTTAGGTTAGAATAATCCAGAAACAGTACTCTCTGGGTCCACTGAAGGCATTGAATTTGCTCTGAGATAAAATAGATTTAAGTGAGAGCAAAATGAGCTTCACCATGAATAAGTGGTTTCCTTTAGCTACTGGAGGCTGCAAAGGTAAAAGCAGCCAGTTCACCAGACTGAGTAATTCAGATCTTCCTCTAACCACCTACCAACTACTTCTTCATGCTCATCTTGCAGAGATGATCTTGCAGAGAGAGGCTGGTCCAATGGGCAGAGGCCAACAGGATGAGGTTGGACAGGGCCAACGGCAGGGTCCTACACTTTGGCCACAAGAACCCCCTGCAGGGCTACAGACTGGGGGAGGAGTGGCTGGAGAGCAGCCTGGCAGAGAGGGACCTGGCAGCACTGGGTGACAGCCGGCTGAACAGGAGCCAGCAGGGTGCCCAGGTGGCACCAAAGGCCAAGGGCATCCTGGCTTGGATCAGCAGTAGTGTGGCCAACAGGACTAGGGATGTCATTCTCCCCCTGCACTGGGCACTGGGGAGGCCTCCCTTTGAGTCCTGGGTCCCTCACTTCAAGAAAGAGATTGAGGGGCTGAAACAGGGCCAGAGGAGCAATGAGGCTGGGGAAGGGACTGGAGGGAAAGGCTGATGAGGAGAGGCTGAGGGAGCTGGGATTTAGCCTGAAGAAGAGGAGACTCAGGGGGAACATTCTCCCTCTCTATAAGTACTTGAAGGGAGGTTGTAGTACGGTGGGGTCAGCCTCCTCTCCCAAGTGACTAACGCAGGACAAGAGGGCAGAGCCTGAAGCTGCCAGGGGAGGGTTAGGTTGGCTGTTAGGAAGCCCTTCCTCAGGGAAAGGGTGCTCAGAGCCTGGACTGGACTGCCCAGGGAGGTGGGGGAGTCCCCATGTCTGCAGACGTTTGAGCAAAGACTGGATGAGACACATGGTGCCATGGTCTATCTTATTGTAGTGGCGTTAGGTCCTGGGCTGGGCTGGATGATCTTGGGGGTCTTTTCCAGCCTCAATAGTGATTCTGTGATCCTCATGTCCTTACAAAGCTCATTTCTGCCAAGACTTAACTTCATACCTGGAACTCTGCTCACTTGATGTTTCCTCTCGTTGTGCTAGCCTGTAACTGAGCTGATGGATCTGTAGACAGACTTGAACCCCTATCTCCCCCCCAAATCAGCAAGAGATCTCTCTGTGAAGCAGCCTAAGCACTGAAATCTTGTTCCTGTGGGCTGAAAGGCAAAGTTTCCACGGACTCTCCTGATCCCAGGCTTTTAGCTCAGTGACCCCGCGCCAAGCATCATCCCTGCTGTCAGTCTGCCTCTTTCACACGCTTGTTTGTCTGTGATACTGTTTGTAATATTCATGTTTTAGTTTTTAAACATTTTTCATGTAGGGACCCTGCCTGAATGTGTCTGTAAATCACCTATCACACGGCTGGCGCAGTAATACAATAATAATAATTAATTAATAATGGGCTTATTGCTTAGAAGTGTCAAGAACTGGCAACTGACATTGATGTCAACCCCTCTCCGAGGAATCAGCTCATGAATAATAAATAACAGCATGAAAATAATAATATCCCATTCTGTTTTTTCTCACTGCTCTGATGATCACATCTTTCTTCCCCTTTGCTAGCTGTGTGCATATAGATCAGGCTACATATAGGACATGCGCTTGCAGCTGTACCAGCTCACTGTCCTACCCGGGCTCTGGGCTGTGTTCGGGTACTAGGAAGCTCAGGGAGGATTGCAGAGTCTTTGCAGCCTGTGGACAATATATCTGAGGGATCAGAACTCCAAGTGGCCTGCAAGAAAGTGATGTGAAGATGCATGGAGCACATGGATCATTGGACAGAGGTGTTTTACAGAAGCATAGAATTGCAGGATTATTCAAGCTGGAGAAGATCTCACTGATCATCAAGCCCAGCCCAGAACCTGACATCACCCCATCAGCTAGACCTGGGCATCAAGTGCCATGTCCAGTCTTTGCTTAAACACCTCCAGACACGGGGACTCCACCACCTCCCTGGGCAGTCCAGCAGGATCACCCAGACCCAGTGGCACAGGAACACATCCAGGCGGGTCTGGAACATCTCCAGAGAAGGAGACTCCACAACCCACCTGGGCAGCCCCTTCCAGGGCTCTGGCACCCTGGCACTTCTCATCTTGATGTGGAACCTCTGTTCCAGCTGAGAACCTCTGTTCCAGCTGATCATCTGTTGCTCTTTGTCCTAGCATTGGAGGTACAGGCACCTGCAGACTTTGAGCCGTGTGCTGAGACTTCTCCAACCACAAGAGGAGTGACAGGTGCTTCATTAGCCCCTCTCCCTCCCAGAAAGGGGAAGAGGAAGGGAATAAGGGAGAGACAGGCTTATGGATTGGAAAACTACCAACACCTTTAAGCTGAGATCCAGGGTGCCAGGGCTACTACATTAGAATGCAGTTACAGGTGGTTTAGGCTGTGTGTTACCATGCCTTTCCTTGTCATCTGTTTTGTCTCATGACCACTAATAGCATTCAGAGACAAAGGAAGGCAGAGACAGCAGCACCAAGGCACACAAGGAAAGAAGAGTATGAATCATAGAATCATTAGGGATCAGAAGGGACCTCAAAAGATCATCCAGTCCAATCCTCCTGCCACAGCAGGATCACCAAGACCAAGTCCAGGCGGGACTGGCAGATGGGGTGGCAGTGGAGTGGGAGAAAGCAGCCGTGTGGTGACAGCCCTATTTATTCTTGGTAACAGTCCAGAACTAAATCTAAATGTGTTTCCTTAGAGGCTTCGCATTGCATTTTGACTGTCTTGTGGGCAAAGTCTTGTAGGCAAAACCTTGTAGGCAAAGTCTTGTAGGCATTGCCTACCTGACTTGTGTTGGACATAGGCTACCCGTGCAGGACTGCTGTATCATGGGCCCCACACAATTGGCAACTGAAACTGAATCTATTTTCCATTAAATACTGCTGAATTGTATGGGTTTGGGCTACTTTAGGCTTTCTCCCTCACCTTGTAAATACAGCAGCGGGATGCTGACTGTGGGATGCTGTGTGCTCTTGTGCTTTAGACGTTTATAAACACCATGCTATTAGATTCTTCTTATCGAGTACATCAGTGACACTGGTGGTGTGGCTAAGGACAACTTGTAGAAGTAAGAGCTCTTAGGAGCAGAGGCTTTCAAAGAGTCTGCTCTTGTTGATGACAGGGAGTAGCAGGGGGACGAAAGAGGCACAAAGCACTGCTTATGAGCAAGCCTCATTTGAAAACAGGAGAGTCAGCACAAGACTCAGTTCACAAGTTGGCCGTAGACTAGAGAAGAAAGAAGGTTGAATACAAAAGGCTTGTCTCATTGACCCAGCTTGATGTGTGTTTCAAAGGCGAAGCTGGAAGTGCACTCCCGTGAGCTTCACGTATTGATCAGAACAAGGGAAGAGCCACACAGCTCAGCCCATGCCATTGTCCTCTCTTTACCTTTTATCTCCCTTCTTTTCAAGGCAAAAAGAAGTCGCAATTAGTTCATCCTAAAGAGATTAGACTTCCCACTCTAAGCCTGGAGTAGATGCTGAGAAATCACGGGTCTGCTGGGGGGTTTTAGTCTTGCTTTACACACATTTGGCTTCAAGCAACACAAATACTTTTAATAAAATCTGAGTCAAGGAAGGAAAGAAGTGGAAATATTTTCTCCCTTCCCTTTTCCCTCTCTGTCTCTCAAACAGGCACAAAGATTTGCAAGCGTGGCCGCTCGCACTCAGACACAGGATGATCTTGCAAACAGGAGTGAAGATGGGTATCAGTGCCAACAATCTTCCAGCTCCCCTCTTCCCATTTTTGTGGGGATCATGAGATGAATTTAGAAATTCTAACAATGGATTGTTTTTCCACAAGAAAAAAACTAATGAAGAGAGGTGTTTGATGTGATTAATAGAAAGAATTTAAGGACCTGTGTTTGTGTGGTTGTATTAGTTACCAGGGGCAATGTATGAATGATGCGGGGCAGCCTCAGCTAAACCAGGGTCTAAGCTACCAAAAGATCATAGAATCACAGAATCCTTAGGGATTGGAAGGGAGCTTGAAAGNCTCTCCTTCTATTCATTTAGCAACCTTCTCTGGGCCTTCCAGAGCTGCTTCCTACTATGGAGGATGGAAAAAGTGACCCCAAGACTATGGAAAGACTCCTGTGTTTGTGCAAGCACTATCCTTTTCATGTTTAGTTCAATACAGGATAAACATCCTCCCCTGTACCAAAGAACTTGTTTTGCATACTCTAGGGAAGTTGTTTTCCCTACTGNCACCCCCACCAGGAAGAAGGTTCTTCATATATCAGTGTGGAACCTCCTCTGTTCCAGCTGGCACCATTGCCCCTTGTCCTGGCATTGGGTGCCACTGAGCAGAGCCTGGCTCCTTCCTCCTGACACCTGCCCTTTCCATCTTGATCAACATTAATGAGGTTATCTATCAGACTCTTCCAGACTGAGGAGACCCAGCTCTCTTGGCCTTTCCTCATCAGGGAGATGCTCCCCTCCCTTCATCATCTCTGTGGCTCTGAGCTGGACTTTCTCAAGCAGCTCTGTGTCCTTCTGGAACTGAGGGGCCACCAGGGCAGAGTAAAGGTGCCAGACAACCTCTCTGGCTCTACTAACTACCTCAGGATGCCCTTGGCCTGCTTGGCCTCCAGGGCCCCTTGCTGCCTCCTGGCCATCCTGCTGGCCACCAGGACCCCCAGGTCTCTTTCCTCTACGCTGCTCTCCAGCAGGTCAGCTGGTACTTGGGGTTGTTGTTGCCCAGATGCCAGACTCTCCACTGCCTTTGTTGAATTTCATTCAGTTCCCCCCTGCCCAACTCTCCTTCTATTCATTTAGCAACCTTCTCTGGGCCTTCCAGAGCTGCTTCCTACTATGGAGGATGGAAAAAGTGACCCCAAGACTATGGAAAGACTCCTGTGTTTGTGCAAGCACTATCCTTTTCATGTTTATTTCAATACAGGATAAACATCCCCCCCTGTACCAAAGAAGTTGTTTTGCATACNGCAGATGTTCCAGCCCCGCCTGGCTGTGTTCCTGTGCCACTGGGTCTGGGGGATCCTGCTGTGGCAGGGGGGTTGGACTGGATGATCTTTCAAAGTCCCTTCTGATCCCTAATGATTCTCTGACCTCTTTTCTTGAAGATCCAGAAGTTGACTTGAGTGCTTCTTCATTTGGGGTCCTCTGTTTCCCAGTGGTGACGTCTAGGTCTACAGGACCACCAGCCTTTGGTCCTGAAAGCTGCTGCATTTCCACTCATAACAATTTCATTTGACTTGTTGCTTGCAAGAAAGCCAAGTCAGTCACTACAAAAGGCCATTATTAATTTATTCCTGTTGTGCAAGGACTCGTTAGCCTGTCTGTGGGTTTCAAATGCCTTTGTATCTTGTTCTTTGTTATCTCCTCAGCTTGTAATTTAATTAACGTACGCACGCCGCTTTGAAGATGTCAAGTGATCTATGAATCTTTAAAGAGCTAAATGAAGGCTTCCACGGGTGAAACCGTGGGGCAGCAGGCGAGAAGTAGATCTCACAAGCAGCAGTAATTGCTTCTGTAAAGGGCAGGAGCTAAACATGATGCCCCAGAACTGCTCTGGGGCTCGTACACCAGTGTAAACCATCCAGAAAGGACCTGGCAGTGATGAGGAATCTTGGTGCTGCTGCTGCTATCGGATTCTCTAGTCTCTCTTAAATGTGATGGGGTTTTTTTCATGGTGATCCTGGGAACGAGGGAGGAAGGAGAGGGGAGCATAAGGCCTGGTACTCTGCGCCCGTCATCTGCCAACTGTTAAAATGAGAATTAAGGTTCATGTGAATAAAGTCAGGAAGGATTTGTGCCTGTCAGTTATGGATAGCACGGAGGGATGAACAGGTTGCATCAGGTTATCTTGCTTAGTGAGGGTTACATCTCCTCAGAGTTGTTTTACAATGAGAGCTTCTTCAGGGCTTCAGCTGCCTCAGTAGCATTAGTCCCATAATATTCAGATTCCTAGAGTGGGTCAGGTTGGAAGGGACCTCAAAGATCATCTACTTCCAAGATCATCTATATCCCCCACCAGACCAGGGTGCTCAAGGCCCCAGCCAGTCTGGCCTTCAACTCTTCCAGGGAGCTGGGTGGCAGCCACAACCTCCCTGGGCAACCTGGTCCAGGGTCTCAGCACCCTCCTGGGGAAGAACTTCCTCCTGACTTCCAGTCTCAACCTCCCCTCTTCCAGCTGGAACCCATTCCCCCTGCTCCTACCACATATTGGCATTCAAAGAGCTCGAGTACGAGCTGACTGTTGAAGGAAGCACGTGGCCTTGGGATCTGGTAGCTTTATGTAGCTTACGGTCATGAGGAGCCCCTTTCAGGCAGCAAAGATGAAATCAGTTGCCTAAACACAGGTTCCTCATGCCATTGAGCTTAGAAAAAAGGAGCCTGAGGGGGGACCCCATGACTGTTGATCAAGATGGAAAGGGTGGGGGTCAAGAGGAAGGAGCCAGGCTCTGCTCAGGGGCACCCAGTGCCAGGACAAGGGGCACTGGGTTTCAGCTGGAACAGAGGAGGTTC
Source organism: Upupa epops (assembly GCA_013397515.1). NCBI lineage: Eukaryota > Metazoa > Chordata > Aves > Bucerotiformes > Upupidae > Upupa > Upupa epops. The sequence goes on along the minus strand of VZRI01014233.1, from coordinate 7,329 downwards.
CACATCAAGAGGAGAAGGGTGCCAGGTGAGGGTGCCAGGGCTCTGGATGAGGCTGCCCAAGGGGGTTTTGGAGTCCCCTTCTCTGGAGTCATTTCAAACCCACCTGGGCTGTTCCTGTGCTCCTGGATCTAGGGGCTGCTGCTGTGGCAGTGGGGTTGGACTGGATGATCTTTGAGGTCCCTTCCAGTCTCTAACACTCTGTGATTCTGTGTGACTGCTTTTCCTGAGCCTTGGCTGGCAGGTCTCCTGCAATTCTTATGAGGGAAACGTGCCCCTCTGCAGCAGCAGGTGAGGCTCAGGAGAGCACTCATCTGCCAGTGCTGCCTGCCAGAGGTTGCTGGGATGCTTCAGATGGCACTGGCTGCCCATGTCTGTGAAAGCAAACACCATCCCTCCAGTCAAAAGCCATCATTTGGCATCAGAAAGAGTGAAAACTGTGGTGGCTTCTATTCAATTTTCATGCCATGAATTTATGTTCTGGAGCTTTTGCATGCAGCACACATCAACCCTGAGCTGCAGCTGCGAGTTACAGATGACATTTACTAAGTTAGATTTTTAGGGGCATCATTCTCTCCCTGGACTGGGCTCTGTGGAGGCCTCCCCTCAAGTCCTGGGAGCAGTTCTGGGCCCCTCACTTCAAGAAAGAGGTTGAGGGGTTGGAGTGGGTCCAGTGGAGGAAAGGGCTGGAGGGAAAGGCTGATGAGGAGGGGCTGAGGGAGCTGGGGGTGTTCAGCCTGGAAGAGACTCAGGAGGGACCTTCTCCCTCTCTCCAACTCCCTGAAGGGAGGTTGTAGACAGGTGGGGGTCAGGCTCTTCTCACAGGCAACCAGTGCCAGGATGAGAGGGCAGGGCCTGAAGCTGCCAGGGCAGGGTTAGGTTGGCTGTCAGGAAGCCCTTCCTCAGGGAAAGGGTGCTCAGAGCCTGGACTGGACTGCCCAGGGAGGTGGGGGAGTCCCCGTGTCTGGAGGTGTTGAAGGACAGCCTGGCTGTGGCCTTGAGTGCCCTGCTCTGGCTGCTGTGGTGCTGCCAGGTGCTGGGCTGGGCTGGCTGAGCCCGGAAGTCTTCTCCAGCCTCAATAATTCAGTGATTTTACCAGAAAGAAATCTAACCTGCTGCAATGCCTTGTCCAAGCCAAACAACCTGCAGTGACCAGGTTAGTCCCGTTTCAGCCGTGTGATGCACCGTGCAGTGCCGTGACTGATGGCAGCACACCCCAAAGACCAGCTGATCGACACTGGCACCAGTTTAATACAACAGAGACACTCCTTGTTCTCAGCTGGATGCCACTCTCTGTGTTTTTTAGTGTCATCTCTCCATTTGCCACCCGGTGTGGTAACGTTCGCATCTTCTTGTAGCTGCTTTATCCCGTTCTGAGCGGAGATGGGGAGCAGTCAGCAAGTCAGACTATTTACCAGCGACTGGCAGGTTCATTTGTGATGCTTTTCATCTCCTACGTGTTCATCACACTCTTCACAATAGGTTCCCGATTACCAGGTGGAGGAAGGTTGCTCCTCCTTCCAAACAGAGCCACGTGAAGCGGTAGACACCGAGTCACTGCCTTTCAAGTCTGAAGGAAATCAGCTGCCTCTTGACACAGTCACATCAGTCAGCTTGCAAAGGACAGGGGTCCTTGGGCACCGACAATACCATCCTAATTTCTCCTCTGCTGCTTGCTGTCCTGCCTTGCTGCTGCTGTTGTTGTTTTTACAAGAGACAGCAGATATTGGGAAGTAAAACTCATTACCAGCTTCCTTGGGTTCCAGTGCTGCATCATCTCTTGTGTTCTGTGCTGATAAACAGTGAGCAAGAGAAAGGGTTTATCACAGTGCTGATGAGGCTGGAAAAGACCTTAAAGCTCATCCAGTCCAACCTAAACCCAACCCAGTCACCCTACCATCTGCCATCTAGCTCATGCCACTCAGCACCTCATCCAGCCTGACCCTGAACCCCTCCAGGGACGGTGACCCAGCCACCTCTGTGGGCAGCCCGTTCCAAACTGGATCACTCT
>VZRI01014232.1:229723-259963 GCA_013397515.1 Upupa epops | reverse complement strand
TATATATATATACACACACTGCTTTGATAGTTATAGATCCATCGTAGGCTTGGATGCAGTTGTGATGTTTGCCAGGAGATTGCTGCAGCTGCAAGGCTGATGTTTGATGTGTCTGCCTTTGCATCATATGATGGGGCAAATGGTTATAAATCACAGATTGCTTAGATTTCCTGGAAAATCTATTACCTGCCACTTTTACTCAGCATGTCATACTCATTTTAACTTAAGCATACTTGGAATTAATTATTCACAGGATACACACCTATTGAAGAAGAAAGAGTAGCAATAATAACAACAGTAACTACATCATCATTTTATAGGTTATGCAGATGCCTTTAAAACAAAATCTCTTTTCTACTCTTCCAATCTGTTTCAATAACTTGTGAGCAATCTCGTGAGGATGTAGAACGACTGACATCATTCTAAATTTAAGTAGAAAGCCTACAACAGCTGAAGATGTCATTTCTGGATAAAAAAACTCCAGATATTTCAGACGGTGATCAGAACACTAGAGAAAAACTCTCCTCTTCATGGAACTAAATTACAGTCAAGAATACAAATTCCTCTTTTTGATAGTGGTACCCACTTGCCATTTTTGAAAAGTTAAAGAAAAACAAAGGACTGATAAGCAGCCCTCATCTTTCACATAAGCATCCGTAGCCCGTCACTGTAAAGCAATTATACAAGGAGCAAAAAGCATGGAGAGCTCTCCATCTACAGTTTCCAAGGTAGGGAAGAGAAAGCGTATGTGTTTTCCTGTGTACTTATGCATTTGTATGGTGTTCCTGATAGACGTGTGTGTGTGTATATATACACATTACAAACATACACATCTAATTATTATTATATAGAACAATAGAAACAGCTTTTCAATGTAACACCTGAGAAACAAAGCTTCCCAACGTGCTTAGACACCTGTAACAGTAAGAATCTTTCTTCTTTTGGGAGAAAACCAGAGTCAGGAAACACACTTCATACTAGCTTCATTCAGCACATCACAAAGTTAAGAGATATACACTAATTGATTGTGGTAATTAATGATATTAAGCAAACTGACCGTGAAAATTGAGGACAAAGAATCCTCCTGTTGAAAAATCACTGTGAAATTTAAGAAGGACTTGGTTGGTGGAACTGTAAGCTGTTTCCAGCGCTGTGTTCCCACTGAAAACTCCCAGCTGAGGTGAATTATGGTCAGGACCATCCCTAAAAGGCAAATGCAAACAATCAGTCAAAGAAATACTGTTCTAACTTTTAAAATTCACACCACTTTTTCCGGAGAGCAAATCGATTCAATATCAGTTTGTTTCCTGTTCCTTACTGTTAACACAGACTGGTTTTTCTAACTTCAAAGCTTCATGTGTTTTGAGGGACTAGGAGTACTTTACGACAACTTATACTGTTTCATGGGCAGTACGTTTATTGCTTGATGGAGATTTTATCTTCCTGTTCCTGCACATCACTTGAAAATAAAAAAGTATCTAGAAATTTCTTCTGACCTTATTGTATTTCTACCGTTTCTCACAGTACCCCAATATACAGGTTGGAAGGCACCTCAAGAATTCAGTTCAACCCTTTAAGCTAAAGAACTTTCCAAACTACCTGCAGCATATATGGGAGGTAAATGAGTCAGTTTGCACGTTACGTGGGGTAAGAACCAGTGTTAGCCATAGATGAGAAAGTATGTAGTAACTTTGGCATCACTTATGTCTTGCTCTTCAGTGCAGTAAATTCCTATACAAGAATGCAGACAGTCCTGAGACCTCTTCATCCAGCTGAGGACACAAAGCTTGGGTTTGGTGTGTAAGAAATACAAGTTCAGAGAAGGGGAGCATGAAATATGAAGCTTAAAGACATAGAGGTACAAGGGCTGAAACCCTGGCTTGAGAAACAGCGTGTCTACCAGCTATATTAAGATATAAATACAAATTAAGAGCATTCTAATTAATGTCTAAGGTAGTTAATGCCTAAGGCTGTCAAGAAGCTTTGCTACAACTAATGTATATTGCCTCATACATGTATGGACCACATCATTCAACACAACCTCACTCTGACCTCACATGGCCTCACTTAGAAAACACAGAGCTTAAAGAAGATCTGATCGATGAGTTTGAAACTACTTCTGAAAGAAGACTTCAGACAATCTCATGTAACTTTTTTCATGGAATGGTAGAATGTGTTTTGTGCTGCTCCTCAGCAAATATGACAACCTGAAGAGCAATACTGAGTAAAAGCTGTCCCTCGGGACAGTGAAAGACAAGAAATTAATCTGAGCTTTGAAAACCTGCATACCAAACTGCAATGTAGTCATTCACGGGTTCAGTCTGCAGTAAGGTGAAGTTGATATAAATCCCATGACCTGGAGGTACAATAATTAGCCACGTGCAGTCCTTGGAATTTGGGTATTCATCTGGAAAGCCTGGGGAATAAACTGTGCCGTTCTGAGCAGTTACGTTATAGCCGCAGGGAGCTGAAAAGAAACGGGTGACAAATTAGCAGGAGAAGCATCATTTTTTGTGTTACAAACAGCAGAGCAGAGTGCTCCCAAATCCTAAAGGCTCCACAGGAAAAGACAGTTTAGGTCCTAAAGACAGCATTTTGGATTACTTGGTTTACAGTAACACTGAGAGACAGAAAGTACTGACATTTCTATGAAATATTTAACCCAAATATCTTTCAGACTTCATTTCTTAAAATCTATAAAATTCTATTGAGAAATCACTTTCATATAGAATTCTCGAAATTAAGCAGGGCATACATGTAAAGGAGGCACCTTCTGTTTGAATTCAAGATTAAGAAACAAAAAAGCTAACAAAGCTTGCACGTTTTCATACAATTGACCCCTCACTGAACTGAACAAGCATTTCAAATCTGATTGTTCTTTTAGTACCCTAAATCCATTACTTTTTAAAATCCAGTACACTTTACTTATGGTGTTTTTAGCCACCTGTTATGGCTACTCATGGTACCTCAGTTACAGTTTGTGTGCTGATTATTCTCATGATCATAAGTAAAGTGAAAACAGGCACACAGGTTAGCATACAGTTGCTGCATGCAAATCAATGCTGTGGAAAGGTGGTTGATTTCATTCAAAGAAAGCAAATAAGGTTTTAAGAGTTAATACTTAACTCTTTTGAGTCTCTGTTTTGGGTATTTGACTGATTAGGGATGCAAGCATGGATCTGCACACACATATGGCTATTAGTGCAAATTAATGAGTCTCACTCATTAGAGTGACCTTAATCTCATCTCTGGAGTACTCAGTGTGGCTCTGGAACTTTTCTCATTAGCCTTTACCATAGTGTTACTCTCAGGGTTACTATCATCCTCATTCAGACCCTTTGCATTTATTTTTTTCATATTTCAACAAGTGATGGAAAGGGAAATGCATTTATAGGACAGGTCAAGGAAGCTTTAACCATTTAACTTTCTTCATCACAGTATTAGCTAGTTTAATAATTTAGCTTCTCATTTTAGAACTGAATAGTCTCTGCTCCAGAGCTCAGAGATGGAAAGCAGCTAAGGGTTGATTTTGTCAACATGAGATGCTGATCTTTCAAGTTCAGTGGAAGTTATACTGCACATCCATCCTGCAGTGCAAGCCTGTAGCACCATTAGTCACTTGTTATTACAGAAACAATTAATTTAAATTTATCTGGTTGATTATCCACGACACCACTTCTTCAGTTCTACAAACTGACTGCCAGGTTTTGTCCTCTTAAGGTCTAAAGGAACGTCAGGAATTTTGTTCCTGCACCTGCATATTTCAGATGAAAGTCCAACTAAAAGCTTCACAATGGAAATTGTACATGTTACACTCCCACCCTCACCCCAAAATCATAAAAAAAGAAGGAAAAGCACCCCAACACGTGGAGTTTAGGATAATTTCAGGCAGAGTTTACAGTTTGCATAATCAATACAAATGACAGATATTTACAGCATATCTAACTCATTGCTGAAGAGCATGATTCATAAAATATTTATAAAAGCACATATTATTCTGACTTAGCTGCTTACACTACATACTAGGCTGAAGCAGAACCTGCACTGCATACACTCACACAAACAAACAAACATCAGAAAGTATTGTGAGTTGTGAAGCAAAAGTACTACCAGAAAGTTACCTTCACATCTGGGGAAATGGTAATTCCAATTTCTGTTAATTCCATGCTGGCATGTGAGAACAGGCTGGCCCCTCAAAACATACCCAGGGTAGCACTCAAATGATACCGACTGACCCACACTGTAATCTGAGTTGACTATATATCCATTCAAAAAAGGGGGGGGATCAGGGCAGTTCTGTAACTCATAAGCTGTAAGAGAACAGAAGTAGTTTTGATTGTTTAGTCATCTCTCAAGAAAGGAAGCAAACATTAGTACAAACTCTGTAAAGCATTCCCTAGCAGGTGAACAATGGAATGCCAATCTCCAGGAACAGAGTGATTAACTCGTAACAAGAAATAAATTGTCCCTTGGGACCATCTCGATCTTGATAAAGGAATGAAAAAGTTAGTTCTGAGACAAAGTGTGGGCAAGTTCAACATTTCAAACAGAACGAATTACTGTCTATATCAGAAATGTAGAGTGCAAGGTCTAATAAATATTAGACTATTATTAAAATTATGTGTTTGCTCATAAATGCTTTTTTTTGGTTCAGAACTAGTGCTCAGGATCTGAGAAGTAAATTTTATAATAGGGTTTTTTTAGCAAAATCCACAGAAATTATTTAATAAATGAGATGGACAGACTATGGTGGTTTATGTCTATTTGATTGGCAATCTTCAGATATATTTATTATCTACATCTAAGTACAATGACTTCAGAAATAAATCAGCACAGAACTAATAATAGCAATTGTCTAAACGTGATTTTATATAGTAAGTATTCTCATAAGATATAGCAAGGTCATTCATACATTAACAGTTTTTGAAATACATTTTCATAATCCATTGGACTTTTAAAAATACAGTAAATTTAAAAAAAAAAATTAATCTGACTAAAAATTCCCAAAGAATTAAGGAAAGACTCTAATATCACAGAGCCTCAGAAAGATCCAGAAAAGTTATAAACTTCTATCAAGGTAAAAGTTCTTTCTAGATGTGTGTCCATAAAAAAAATATGCATGAATCATAGTATCACAGAATAATTTAGGTTGGAAAAGACCTTTAAGATCATTGAGTCCAACCACTAAACTAAGTCTGTCAAGCCCACTGCTAAACTGTGTCCCTAATCTGCACACATAATGTTAAGTTTTATTTAACATTCAATTAAATGCATTTAATCCATAAAAAGTGAGGTAAAAATTCAGTGTGAGTTTGTGTTCACAGCAATTACTAAGAAAAAATCATGATTTTAAACTCCATTTTCACATCGAATATATATTTCATTAGAATATTTAATGGAATCTATGATGGTAAATAGTTCCAAGGGGAGTAAGGAAGAAAATAAACATGTTATGTAGAATCATCAGACAAAGATCTTCACAAAGATAGCAAGGAACTGCCATTTAAGATACAATTATTGAGATGAATGTCCCACTTGCTTTGAGCATTTTCTTTGCAAGTATGAAATAGTCCTGTCAGAAGACAACAAAGTTCAAGTAAGAGAAGTAACACCAGCATGCCTCACATCACCATGCGTTCCTAATTCCAATTTCTAAAGTAAAGAACACATTCTTGAAAATAGTATGTTATTTCTAGAGTTAATTGTTACAGGACGGATGTATTCCTCTTAGAAGGACGTACTTCTCCCAAATCAATCATTGAAACAAGCCGTTCTAAAAGGTTTAAGCTAAACATATAACTTAGGTGTGCTTGGGCGCTTATGTAACCTAAAATTCATGACATAATTTGTTCACTGAAGTACAGCTATTTTCATGAGTTCTTTTATTCATTGCAGATTACAGTCACACAATTAAATAAATACATGTATTTGGAAGAGTTGCCTTCTTTTCCCTAATTCAGCCAGCGAATCCAGCATCCAGTGCTCGTAACAAAGCTACAGGAGATGCGGTGGTAGCAGAAATATTTCTATATTATCTAGTAAACCAGGCTCCGTTTTCCCCAAATAACAAAATATGAAGAAAATTCAATTACAGCTGAACAATCAGAATTCAGTGCTACTAGAAAGGAAACACAAAAAGCTTGATTCTACTGTAATTATGGTTCATTACAATTTTGTGCTAATTCTGGTAATGGGTCATTAATTTTTAATGGTGTTATTACGACTGCTATCATTATTCATATAGTACTGCTACAGATAATATCATTATCAACATCTTTGTAAGGATTGCATAATAGAAACATTATTTAAGATACGGACATATTAAAACTAATAACCTATATAAATAGCAAGATTATTTGGGAGGTTCAGAAGATCTCGCAGATTTATTTTACGATTTACCCAATAGTTAGTGTTTTGGGATAGTGCCAGCAAGCACTGGATCTTTTAAGCTCTCATCATACACCCTTTAGAGAACATGAATACTCATGAAAAATATGCTTCCTTATTGGTTCATTTGTTGTAACGCAGACTCATAGAGAACATTTTAAGTTCAGGTACTGTGGTGGTAGACTTTTTGAAGTTAGTCCTAAAAGGTTATTTCGGAAGAAAACTTATCCTACTGATCTACATGTGAACAAAGCACGGGAACAGTTCAGGTGAAATAGGGAATCTCCAATTTTCACAGCATCCCTAAAAATTTCCCGGACTGCTGATGGAAAAAAAGAAAGGCTACTTTTCAAAATTGTACTTAGTGTTTCTTCAGAGGTGCATACGCTTTTTTTTATGATAAGTAAGGGAAACAAAACACATGCAGATAAAGACAGCTGTGTTTTGTTCTGGTGGTGTTTTAGTAAGAATAGAACCTCTGCCTAAAGCAGGTTACTATAGATGGAGACTTTAATCAAAGGTGAAAGTCGTTGCACGTGAGCAGAGCACAGATTTCAGATTTATCTTGCGGTGACTTTAAAAAAAGGTGTAAAATGCAAAGATATTCTCTGCATTTATAAATCCTATAGATGACATATAAATTATTGGAGGCACTGTAAGTCAGGTGATCCATTTAACTACGATATCATGATTTACAGGCCACGCAGAGAATACGTTTTATAGTTCCAACAAAACTATAAATTATATTCTTCTCCATTGATATATGGAACAAATCTAGCTGATTTATCAAAGCAAATCACTCTTCAGTCCTCACTGTCAAATATTACTCACAAATCCTGATGCCACACATCACAAGAGAAAGCTTTTCCTGAGAGCGCTACGCCTAAAGACTTGCTTGGTGCTGAGCTTTAAAATCTGATACACCATTTCCCTGCAAGAAACCTCTAGTGAGGGTCTGACATGAAGAGTAACGTACAGGAAACTAGAGAAAAAAGATTTCATTCCGGCAGTCAAATTTTAAACTGGTCTTGTGTGGACATTTGGCAGTAGTCTGTGCCATTAGTTTTCAACTGGTAAATAGAAAGTGCAAATCACAAACAAATTATCATTTCTTCTCTGCTATCTTGTTTCTCTGATTCAACTCTTCCTTTGGTGGTTTCCTTCTTATGCTAAAAACGGGGAGTTTAGTGCCTTTGCAAGTGTCACATACAGCCATAACATTTCAACTGGAAAATAATCAACAGAGAGATTTTATTAGCTGACAGTTGGGTATGAACACCCGACACTCCAGAGGTTAGGAAAGCTCACAACTAAGGCTACTAAAATCTTTCCTTTAGCCTTACCATACCTTTCTCCAGTGCCACGCTGTGTCTAACTAGAGAGTCAAGACCAAAATCCACTCCTCAGACTAGACTACCATGATTTGGAAGGTACCTTCATCTACTTTCAAACTCCTTTGACGTGCTCATGGACATATTTCAGTAAAGTCTGTCAAGCAAATCCCTGTCCAGCCTGATTTTGAACACACCTGGAGACAGGCGCTTCACAGTTTGCTGGGTAAGGTGTTTCAGTGTCTCACCATCTTCACCTTAAAATATTTCTTCCTCTGTACAATCAGAATCTATATGCTCTTCTAAATGTGGGGCTGGTTTAAAACTGTTGCCCCTTGTCTTGTCCATAAGCGAAATGTCTCTCTCCATCCTTCTTACCAGACCCTTTTAAGTATTGAAAGAACAATTACAAAAGGAATAAACCTGCCTGAGGCTGTGAAAGGGCTGAAGCACCTCTACCATGAGAACAAGCTGAGAGTTTTGGGGTTGTTTATCCTTGAGAAGAGAAAGTTCCAAGGAGGCATCATAGCAGCCTAGAGTACTTAATATAAAATAGAGAGGGATTCTTTATCAGTACAGTGATAGGATGAGAGCTAATGGTTTCAAGGAGAAAGACAGTACATTTAGAATGGATACGAGGAAGAAATTCTTTAATGTGAGTGTGGTGAGACACTAGAACTGGCTGCCCAGAGAAGCTGTGGGTGCCTCCTCCCTGGAAGAGTTCAAGGCCAGGCCAGATGGAGATTTGGGCGAGCTAGTTTAATGGAAAGTGTCCTTTCCAGTTGGAAGTTTGGAATGGTGATCTTTAAAGTTCCTTCTAATCCAAATCATTCTATGATCTGAGAAGTAATGTTGCCTCTTCCCTCTCAACACAGGCATAGTTTCAGGACACTTTTTGTCATTACTCATAACACTTTTCAAACACTTTTAGGAACTGAGATATTTGTCTGAAATCAACGCCTGGTTTCAAAATTGCAGAACAAAAACCACATCAAGAAGCCTGACAGTCAAGCATCGCAACAGTGAAAGCCTTGTCCTCCACGCAAAACAGACTATTCAACATTTGACCTCCTATATGGAAAACAGAGTTTCTATCAGGGAAGAAAGGAGAAGGAAACAGAAACATTTTGTCATCTCAGCTGTCAGATTATCCTTAAACATCACCAAACATCACTTCCTTGCCAACCCCATAGATCAATATGTGCAGTAAATAGATTTTGATCCAGATACATAAGAGGAAATAAAGATGCAAAATGCTAAGTATTATGGCAGCCAGAAAACAAATCAATACTGAAACATATAAGCTGAGCCTACCCAGACCCAATACCATTAAGGAAGGGATTGCCACACTAAGCAAAATCACACTGATTCCAACCAGAACAGAGATCCGCAGAGAATATACAGAAGGCACACCACATGGCTTTGGATTCTATTCATTTGGCATTTCTGAAAATGGCCACTTCTCTGTCTTTCCAGAAAAATCTAGAAAGAGTCATCTGTCCAACCACAATGACTGCTGACTGCTCAGAATGCAAATCACACTAGGTGGGTGCTATGCTGTGAGAGTATTTCCAGCTTCTGTGACTACATGCAGAACAAAACTCTGCAGGCAACCGAAAGACACGAAGTCTTCATGGTCATGTTTAGGCTGATTTAGGTACCCAGAACCTTCCTTTCTATCCATTACCTCCACAGATATGATCTAACACTAACTGTCTATGTGTGTGTCTGCAAATAAATACCATAGTGGGCCTGGTGAAGTTTGTTTCATAGCAGCTCATATGGTGGTGTTTTAGAACTGTCATCAAAACAATACTGATAGCTCGCTCATTTCCTGGCCTGTGCTGAAAGTGCCTGCACGTATCGAGGCCATCTCTGTCTGTCACTCTGCTTTGCCAGTAAATAGCTAGAGAAGGCACAATTGTTTTATTGTGACAAACAGGGACAAAATGAACACTCAATGAAGGTGAAGAAAAAAAGCCAGCAGTATAAAAATCACAAAACGCTGGCAGATTCAAATGTTGAATGCGTGTATTTGAAAACAGATGCAGAATGTGAGCTATCTGGTGTTTTTTAATTTCCTGTGTATTTCCACATGTCAGTGCAAAAATATAACATCAAAACATTTTAAAAATAGACATTTTAAATAAAATAAATGTCTATAAATTATAAATAAAATAATTTGAAATATTTTTAATAAAATTTAAATAAAATAGATATTTTAATGAAATTTTCATTAATTACAGGAAATATAGAAGTATATATATTGGAAAAGAAGACAGTGAATATTAGCAGCATTGCCCGGCAATGACACACCTTAATGGGATGGAAAAGGTACGATGAGCTATGTGACCTTTGGCGAGTGACATCACCTTGAGTTCAGTTTTTCCCATCAGTGAGTTCAGTTTTTCCCATCAGTAAAATAAATATTCCAATTCAACAAAAATTCAACGTATGGATTAAACAATATTTAAAAGAAATAAATAACGTTCTCCTATTCAGCTGTCAAGGTCACTCTGCTAGTTCCTACTTACCTTGGTACGTCAACTTAAATCCTTGCCTGTTCTCTGAGTGATCACTGTAAAAATGAACAAGTGTTTCATGAGTCGTACTTAGCAAGGATGATGGGAGCTCCATTCCACTAAACTGGCCAATCATAGAGCTGGTTTGGTAAGGCCCGTTCTGAATTTCAAGGAAATCATGGTTAGCTTCAGTAGAGAAATTCAGAAATTGAATGTGTGCACCTAGGGCATTGAGAAAGAAAGAAAAAGTAAACCAGAAGGTTTATAACTCCTGTTGGTTAATGCCACGGCATGCATGAAAATACAAGACAAAAGAGTTGTCTTAACAAGTGTTATAAGCACGACATTTATAGTTCAGTCAGCACTCAAACTCAGATGCTTAAATCAAGGAAACAGCCACTAAGTACTGAAAGAGTTGGAGTTTCTCAATTTTTGGTTCCAAATAAATATCCTAACCACACACGAAGGGATCAGTAAAAGAAAGTCACAGAGTCAGCAACAGGTTTCTAACTTAGACAACAGAAATATTCAAGGGAGAAGAACACCATGGGCCCTGATGTGTCACAACATTATCAGGACTCCGTGGGAAGACCATTACTGCAGCTGGGGCAGGTCTCAGCACCCAGGAAGGTTACTCACAGAGTCAACTTTCAGAAGCACAAGTATACATTCCCATTTACTCCACCTTAGTTTTCCTAACCCATCAGCAATGTTTTCCTCCTCTTCTCTCCAGCTTAGGCAAACAGATGCTCAGAGTCCCTCTACTCTGTCTGCAGCACTATGTGATGCACCGAACTCCAGGCTGATGACAGGATCATTAACCACAAACCCTTTCAGGTGGTTGAACCAGGCCTTTCTCACTAAAGGAAATGGAGATGACCCCCAAAATGCTACACAGGATGATATATGCATAACCTCAGGGGAAAGAGATGTTTTTATGTTCTGTCACTACTTTCTGTAGACTAAGGACTTGGAATTCAAGCTTCTCAAATTATAGAGAATGTCAAAAGAGCGATGGGGGGTTTAACCTCTACATTGAAAGCCAAATAGGACCAAGTGACTTGCAGTCATACTGCTTGGTTCTAACTTCGCTCTATCAGAGTATGAAGAACCAGCTGGAATGGAATAAAACACAATTGCTGAATGAGCCACCAAAGGACTGTGAAATACTCCATGCCTTAACTGCCTGCATGACATTCTTATTTAGCAGTAGAGACATATTCCTCATTTCAGGAGAGTATCTGAGAGATCAATCATCAGCGTAAGTCATTCAGTCAGTCTTGCTCTACAGTTAGTTTCTTTGCCCCTGTCATTTGTTATCTAATAATTTACATAGCAGCCATATATTGTTAACTACAGCAGAAACTACATGCTACCAAATAATCTGGTTGCTATAGAGCAAGACTATGGAATATTTAGCACAAGCACCTTCTCTGATTTATGCAGAATGGGAGATAACAAGTATTCCAGCCTCTGAATAAGACAACTTACAATGCTGTTAATGGAGAGGAGCATACAGGACACATCTAAGCCTCAAAGTCAGTCATCTCTTGCATGATGTCTAATATTGTTAGTCTGACTTGAGCGAAGTCAGTAACTTTACAGTGACCTCAGGATTTCAGGTGAGGTAGGACACCAAAGAGCCTGGAAACATTTTGACTTCACTATCAGCATTTAGTGATTACCAAAGGAGAACAAATGCCAGCAGCATCCATTGTAAAGAACTGAGAGATTGTAAAGAACTGAGAAGCCTCTTAATACTGAGAAGCCTCTGGAGGTGTTCAAGGTTAGGCTGGATGAAGTGCTGAGTGGCATGAGCTAGATGTCAGATGTTTAGGGTTACTTGGTTGGTTTTAGGTTGGACTGGATGATCTTTAAGGTCTTTTCCAGTCTCATCATTACTGTGATACTGTTTAAGCTACTATACTGACCAGCAGATAATTGTATTTGACTTGTGTATAACCCCCAAATCAGTGCTCAAATATTTCAATTAAAGACTGTTCTGAAACAGTCTCTCCTGAGCCATGGAGCACTTTTAAAATGGAACTATTTTTATTTATTTACTGAGAGGGAATGTATTTGACTATTCAGTAAATATTCAGTACAGAAAAGCTTTGTATTTTAAAAATGCAAAGATAGATTTAACATTAGTTTAAGACATTTAAACCTTACAAAATAGCCACGATTGAAAGAAAACTATATCATTTACCTAGAAGTTTTTCAACTTTGCTGATTTCAATTACAGTATGCACTGCATGTGCCACTCCTTGAAATGTCAAAGAAAATGTTTTCCAAGCTAAATACTTTTTAAACAAAATCATACAGACTAAAACTGATAACTACAGAAAATAAATCACAGTCTGGTCAAACTATAATTAAAGTGCTTTCTGCTGCAATCTCACCAGGATTTCCTCTCTCACTTTAATGGGCTCTAAATAATGAAAACTCCAAGCTGAGCTAATCATTTCTGCAAATGTTAATCAATTAACAGCTGCCTGGAATCATTGCAAAATCACCTCAACTCACTAGAAAATACCTACTTTTCCATCTCTTTAAAATATCTTGATTTTAATAGCGCCCTCTTTTACATAAACAGTATACGTTCATATAATAAAGAGAGCACTATACTTTGGGACACGTTTAGTTCACAGTTTTAATGTTAAGACAGTTTTTAAGCTAAGCTAAGCTAACCCTTGTGCTTGAACTAAGTCAGTTACACCCCACACTTCTTTCAGTTAGTTTGAATAAACATGTGGCAATGAAGGAGTACTTACTGGCAGTCAGTCTTTATCAGTTTGGGCTAATCTTTAACTGGTTCTGTATTACAATAAAATCCTTGTAAAAATATCCTGGGACAGTTCAATAATTTTATTTATTATTAAATAAATAATAATTATTATTTATTCAATTATTCAATTCTGAAAATATTTTCTATATTTGATGTCATTACTTTGGCACGACAGAATGAAAGTAGAGAAGCAGCTTTAAGGTAGACAAATTTATACTTGTAGTTACAATAGAATCCAAGATTTTGCAGTAGGATTTTTCTGTTAAACATCAGAGTTGTCACAAATTTTAATCCTTGTATAAAGACATTATCTCTGCATTACTTGACATTCGAACGCTACCACTGCCATAGATTGTTTGAGAGGTAAGAGGGATAATAGGACACAAGATACTCTCACTTAACTATTTAATGAAATGTTGTCTGTGTGGAAGAGCTTAAAGAGAAACTCCTGAGAAATACAAAAGGCTGTTGTATAAAGTCAGTATTTTAGTAACCTGATGAGGATGATGGATGATGTCACTCCAGAAAAGGAGCTTATCATTTATGTTTTCTCAAATCTAGCTGTAGAATGCAAAGACTAGTTAAGGATGTCCTGTCTATGGTCATCCAAAGGCTAGAAGGTTTTCTCAGGCTACTAAGGCTATCCATACTCTGATAGATCAGTTTTATCCTGTATGCTCTGATAAAGGGCACTATTTTAAACAGTAGCATAACAGTGATTGGCCCCCTGTACTGGGCACTGGTGAGGCCACACCTTGAGTACTGGGTTCAGTTCTGAGCATGTCAATACAAGAAAGAAACTGAGGTGTTGCAGTGGGTCTAAAGAAGGGCAACAAGGTTGATGAAGGGTCTGGAGTAGCTGAGGGATCTGAGGCTAGTCTGAAGAAAAGGAGGCTGAGGGGAGAGTTTATTGCTGTGTACAACTACCTGAAAGGAGGTTGTAGAGAAGTATGTGTTGGTGTCTGTTGGCATCAGGAAATCTGCAAGCTCAAGAGCTGCTGACAAACAAAGGGTATGTAATTGTCCATTAAGGACTTGACAGTCTGAGTTGAGCACTCTTCCAGTGGAGGCTAGGTGGTCTGTTCTCCTACTGGCTAAAACTGCTTTCTTATAGAACACTTGGTGAGGCTGAAGAATGCAGAGAGATATGCTTTGTACAGACTCCCAGGACATATAGCATGAAAGATGCTGGTATTGGTTTAGATAACCACTGACAAAGTGTGAGGTATTTTGACAAGAGTCCCTTACCATACCTGTAACAAAGTACAGCTATCAATCCTAAAACCCTCCTGATTTGGAGGATGAACCTGAGAACATCAAGACACTCCAGGGACAGATCACTCTCCCACGAAAGGAGGCATTTTGGTAAGACCTGCAAACTCAGTTACACTGAGTACTTACGTGGGAAGTTAAAGTTCTATTGAAGATTGCATTTCTTGTTTGTATAAGTTATAGCCATGCTGCAGTTTATGAATTTATCTCTGGCAAGCTAAAAGAATCCGTGATTGTGCATCCTGTTTAATCCTTGTGAAAACAACCAGACCTGCAGCAAAGGCTGTTCGTGCATCAGGCTTGTAGTCCC
Source organism: Upupa epops (assembly GCA_013397515.1). NCBI lineage: Eukaryota > Metazoa > Chordata > Aves > Bucerotiformes > Upupidae > Upupa > Upupa epops. The sequence goes on along the minus strand of VZRI01014232.1, from coordinate 245,353 downwards.
AGTAAGAAGGACTACTTGTGCAACTGACTCCTTAACAGCAGCTGGACTTATAGCAAGCAGTCTGTTCATGCCTAGGGTCACTAAAATGCAGCGGTGTCTTCTCACAAGTAACAAGGGATAGGACAAGGGGAAATGGTCTCAAGTTGCACCAGAGGAAGTTTAGATGAAACATTAGCAAAGACTTCATTGAAAGGGTTATCAGGCACTGGAACAAGTTGAACCCTATCCCTGGATGTACTTAAAAGTTGTGTGGATATGGAATCTAGGGATGTGGTTTAGTTGTAGGCTTGGTTACAGTTGGGTTAATGGTTGGACTTGATGATATTAGAGGTCTTTTCCAACCTAAATGATTCTATGCTTCTATCATACTTAAATATAATGATTACAAATACTTCCAAATATGTTTACTTACCATATCCAATAGGCAATAAAATTTTCCATGTACAATCCAAGTTACTAGGGTAATTTCCAGGAAAACCTGGGCTCAGGATCACTCCCCGCATGTTTGTCAGTGTTCCACCACATTTAGCTATGACAAATAAAAACATAGTCACTCTTTAAATATAGTCACATCTTTAAATAATAGCACTTATTAATATTTGGCTTTATCCTCATTGACTATCAAGTAGCAAAATTTATCACAGTCAAAACATTCCCACTAAAGGAGAAACAAGAAAATAAGATGAAGGAAGGAGAGCAGCTCCCTTGTGAGGAAAGGCTGAGGGAGCTGGGGCTCTTGGACTGGGAGAAGAGGAGGCTGAGCGGGGATCTCATTCATGTCTACAAATGTGTGAGGGGTGGGTGTCAGGAGGATGGAGCCAGGCTCTTCTCAAGGTCATCTGGGGATAGGAAAAGGGGCACTGGGTGACAGCTGGAACAGAAGACTTTCCATATCTATATCACAAGGATCTTCTTCCCAGGGAGGGTCCCGGAGCACTGGAACAGGCTGCTCAGGGGGGTTGTGGAGTCTCCTTCTCTGGAGACATTCCAGACCCTCCTGGCTGTGTTCCTGTGCAACTTGGTCTGGGTGATCCTGCTGTGGCAGGGGGCTGGACTGGATGATCTTTCGAGATCCCTTCCAATCCCTAATGATTCAATGAACACATCACAGTAAGATCACTGGGAAAACCCGGATCTGCTCAGTAAAATTTTAATGCACTTAAAAGAGCAATCAGGTTTAGTTTCACTTTTTAAGTCAGTGTATCTAACAGGTTTCTCAGATGAAGCAGCAGCCTTTCCTGGATCCCTAACAAACTTCTTTATGCCACAAGCTCTCCACTGGAGACAGACTCTCTGCTTCTTTGAGAGGTCTGTTAGTCTCGCTACATCAACTGCTTTTCTCTCCTAGATGAGCATGCTGAAGAAGGAATGAGTTAACACTCTTAATCTTATGATAAGGAGTCATCCTGATTTAAAGTATTCACATATTCAAGTCAAACCAAATAAAGCTAAGTATCTGAGCTTCCTCCTTTGCCCACTCCCTACATCAGTTTTTAAATAGGATATACAGTACATATTAGAATTTCTCTGGCTGATGTTCAGAACACACTGAAAATAAATCCATACCAATGCAGAGAGGGGATGGATAGTTCCACCGTCGTACTGTTCCTGGCATACAAGAAATATGAGAACGGCCCTGTATGGAAAAGGGAAATTATTAGCTCACAGGTACTCATTACAGTTCAACCACAAGAGGACCTCCTGGGTCTCCTGGTTAGTGTCTTCTATCAATACGCTGCACTATAATTCCTTATATATTTTATGTCTATATTAAATTTTAAATTCTTTTTTCAAGTATTTCAGGTATTATGTTCTCGTGTTTCCATTGCATACGTGTCCTAAAATACTCTTCCTTTGATAGCTTGGAAACCTCTTCACATTTTTTACTAAACATAAGGGCTGGTTACAAAGCAGAAGCAGCTGACTGTGTCCATTCTTTTGGTCAAACTGGTTCACAGCTCTATTTCAATTCCTGGGTTCTAGCTTACTAGTTCATTTTCAGGCTGCAAGCTGGAGCGTATCAGCCATCGCTCTGAGTGAGCAGCACAGACACAGGCAGGAGTTTGTTCTACATCTGTTTGCCACAGATGGTGTGTTGTGCTCCATTCCCAGGCAGTCATCCACAATTACCAGCAGGCCTTGAACTCTTGCATGTCTTCACAACATGACCTACTGCATACACGCAACATCTTGACTGATGGCTACCCAAGCACAAGTGCCTCTTTATTTAGCTGTCATGTTTAATTGACTCTGCCTATTTTTAAGAAATGTCATAAAACCCAAGGAGGATCATGTGAGAGCTGCTAGTGAAAAATGACACGGCTCTAGCTTGCAAAGCCTATTCTCATATACTTCAGGGTGGCTGCCCAGGACCAACTGCAAAATGCTCCCAGCTTTGCTTGTGCTGGTAACAGTTCAAGCAGAAAACAGTAGCACGAACAAAAGGCTGGTTTTCCATTAGTTCTGTCCTTTGAGGAACTCGGGTTACACATTCTGCTGTTGGAATAGTGAAAGCTGAAAAACCGGGCGGGAGTGAAAGTATCTGCTATAAAAACTGAGACATGGAACTGAGAGCAAAGTTGACTTCCTGTTTTAACCCTGTGAGTACACAAACTTGGGCAAGTCATTTCATAGGTCTGCTTTATTATTTTATAATATTTATAAAGGTAATACATTCTGTTTAGGAAGAATTCATTTGTCCACAGAAAAGATGTCACATAAAAATAAGAAAAAGATAGATTAGGAAAACTAAAAGGAGAATGCATTTGATGAAATCACTTCTGCAGTGCTTTGTTTTTCAACAAGAAACTGCGCATATTGTCTTGACTGAAGTTCACACAGAATCGTATGCAACACAACAATTAATAGTTTAGCTGAGCATATTTAGACAAGATCTCCAAACTGGCTTGGAAGGAAATAGATCAGTTTTCATTGAAATTAAGAAACATTAGTATTGGGCTCAGAAAAATACTACAAGCTGATAACAATTCAATAGATAACTAATCTTTTGAAAGTAACCTTGTTATTTTAAGGAAAGATGTGCAAGCACCTCTTGTGTCTATAAGTTACTGACAACATGGGTGAGGTTTGAATAACTTTACATCTCCCTGGTCTATTTTATTCTCTCTTTCTAGCCGTCTCTGATTGCATGTCTCTGATGTGACTCAGAGGGAAGCCATAATTTAACTACCACACTCAAGAAAAAGAAAAAAGACAAATGCCCTATAAAAGAGCTTCTGAAAAATCAAATGAAATTATCCCTATGGCTTCAAGCCTCTTCCCAACAAAAGCACACTCTGATTTCTGCCTTTAAAAGTCTCCTTCAGGGAGGGAGACACTTAATCCTACAGCTAGCAATTAACTTTCTTATGCATCTCCAGGTAGTAGTTTGAGCTCTTTGACTTTTCTGGTAATTGTCAATTATAAATTAATCCAGACCTGGTTGTTATTGCTAGCTGTGAATGTGTTCTCTAAAGACTGAGGGTAAATTCACAGCTAGAGTTAAAAAAATATATGTGCAAAGTTATGCTGATCTATTGTTCTGGAAGAGCAAACATATTGTGACTCCCAGAACCATGTTTTCACTATTATTTCATCTTCACTTGTTGTGTTTGAGCAATATACTGCAAATCTATGTGTGTGCACTTTCTCACAGCAGAATTTATACAGAATAGAAATCCTTGTTAATACTGTGATTAATTTCAGAGTTAGATTTCAGAGTTAGGATTAAGTTTGTATATTGTCCTGCTTTAGTTTATAATAATCCTGGTCATCAACATGGAATCATTTCAGCTTTTATATGCAAAACTCAGACATTTCATAGTTGGAAAAGTAGGGAGCAAAAAGCATGCAATACGATGGGCAATTTGAGCCGGACTTATCCCACCATACCTAAGTAGTTAGAAATTAAGAGCCTATGCACTTTTGATACCCTAAGGTGTGAAAAATAATACATATTCTTAGTAAGAATCAAGCCTTGGAAGTGTTTATCTGTCACAATGAAAGCCTAAACAGCTATTTGAGATTAGTTAACTGGTTTTTAGATGTATTGCTATTAATGCAAACGCACGCTGAATTTTCATCTCACTATTTTTATGGATTAAATATGTTTAATTGAATGCTAAATAAAACTCAACATTATAAATTTAGTTGGATTAGATGGTGCTATTCCATCTCTAGAGGGAAGTTAGCATAGGGTAACTTTTTAAATTCCAGATCACTTTCTTATGTTCATCTATACAGATTTCAGTCTTAATGTCTCAGAAAGAGTGGACTGGACCAGAGCAATGATGTGCTAAGCACCAACTGGCAATTATTTGGACATTAACAATAGCCCTACCAACACCAACAATAGCCCTACCAACATCACTGTTAGATTCTGATCCTTTCAGCATATGGTGGGACTGAATAAAAGTACACAAAGCTTTTCTATAAGAGCTGCCTGCTGTGGCAGGGGGATTGGACGTTCGAGGTCCCTTCCAATCCCCAATGATTCTATGAATTACAATGCCCTGACTGACTTGAGGGATTAGTAAATTCATCTGAATTTGAACAAAATGACTATAAGAACATGCAAACTACTTCTGTACTAGTGGAAGTGCTTCGGCTTGCTTCTAAGCCTTGAGGCTAAGTGCACATTCTTTTGCATCACTGCTCCTTAACTTTTTTTCTTGTGAATTACTCTCTAAAACAGAGTTCACTATGCAAACTGTCTGACCTCGTTAATTACTGAACTATGACACTTAGGCCAAAGGCATGCCTGCACCCCATTCTAACAAATTCCCAACACTGAAGATGAATTTTCAGTTAGTATTCTTTTACCTTAGCTAAAGCAACATAGCTGTGCCTGGAGAACAAAGCATTTCATCGTACACTTAGCTTAACGACACTTGGAAGTAGAAAAAGTTAACGGTTCATTAGTAGGCTTTAAATAGAAGTCAGAATCCATTTAGAAGTCAAGACTTAATGACAGTTCTTTTTGAAGGGGCTGTGTAAGAAAAATATCCTATCAAGTATCTCATTTTCTTACTGGCATTACTGCTACCTTCAAAGGATGCTGTAAGGGAATCATGAAATACAAAAAATAAAGTTCATAAAGTTAAAAAGTTAAAGTATTTAAACCAGGATACTATATACTATATATATATATATATATATATACAGCAAAGGACAATTTCTATAGTGCTGAAGAAGAACTGAATTGGCATACATCAACTAGGGAACCACTTTATTCTTCTCTGGACTAGAAGATGTGGTGCATTGCTGTCTTTGATACAGCAGTTTGTCTCGAGTGAGACCTATCACCACCCATGTATTCTGCACTCAGAAGTTTTCAATGCATTGCATCAACGGTGGAATATGTAAATAAATTAGAGGAACTAATAAGGGAAGGAAAAAGGCTCTGAGTCATAGATGTATGTAGTGCTGTGACCTTTATGAACATCAGCTTAATACCATGCCTGCCATAGGAAAGAAAACCAGTGAACATACCCCAGTGTGAACTAGTTTTTGATATTTCTTTCCTATAAAGAATTTGAAGACTAGATTTCACAAATTTCCTTCAGGAGGCAAATTCTACCATTTCTGAACACAATATGAAATCCCTAGATGTATTTCCATAACTGTGGCTAAAATTTCATCTAGATGAGTACTTCCAAAGATGGACATGTACACTACAGTTTCAGCAGGTGTAGTACTAACATAATTTTCTAAAGAAAACATTTTAAGCATTTTATTTGCCTGTTCTCATGCTTTTTACTGCTATAGGGTATGTGAATCTAAGATAAGATTACTTAAATCACCTCCATCAAAGCACTAAGGACTCTATTAAAATAGTCTTCTGGTGGCTCTCATCCCATTCCACTGCAATTAATCCACAGTGGACAATTTGAATTAGAAAAACAAAGAAGGAAATACCTGTAATGTATATCCTGGCTCACATTGAAATGACAGAACATCATTCACCATATATCTATCTCCTGATTTGATTCCGTTGCTGGGAATTACTGGTTCTGGACAGGCTGCAAGGCCTACAGCTGAGGAAAGTAAACACAAAGATTTACCAAACATCAGTAAGTGGACAAAGGCTCTTCATTGATATTCCCTGCTCTCAAATATTCTTTCCATGGCATTGGGTTTTCTTAAGAGAACATTAATTAAATATTTATTTCAACATGAATGTGAAATTTTACTTATAACAGAATTTTTGAAGACTACCTTGCAGAATATGATGACTGACACACTCAGTTTATGTACTGTGACTGTACCAATGGCTATGTCATGATCCCACCAATACCAATTCCGTTGTGTACTGGAATGTATAATTTAGGAAAATATCAAAACACACTTAAAAGATGTTCAGCCACCATGGAATTTAGACATTTTAAAGTTCTACCAGTACCATCTACTTTCAAATGATGTTCTGGTGACCTCATGTCTCATGGCTGTCTATACACTCCTTTTGCTCATCCATTCTGCCTTGCAGAATACCATGTCTGGAAACCTTCTTTGTACATAGGCACTAAAGAGTTTGAGACAGAGTCAAATGCTATTCTGAATCTTCATCATCCTAGTCATTACATAACAGTAGCCTAGTTTAGTTAGGTAACCAGTTCAGTTAGAACTGGTTCAAAAGTCAAAAGAATGCTTGAGAGAAATCAAATAAATTCTGTTATCCAGAGACAACCAAGATATTCAGGATCTCTGAAATACATTAAACTAGATCGTACGTGAGCAGCCAGTAATAAAGGGAAAACATGTCAAATGCCAAGTCCAAGCCATCAAAAAAAACCCCCCCAACAAGGGGGTTTTAGTGCATGCTCTTCAGGGCTCAGCTCTGCCATGCAGTACAACAGAGAACATATCAATGTCAAGAACAATAACCTTCTCCCTGACCTTCTTTCACTTACTGCCTACTAAATCCTTTATGGGTTCCACTGTGACATCAGACAAATAGGCTTCACTTCCATTATTATATACATGCCTACAATTACCTCAGACTCTGTCCAAACATCATTGCCATTGCTGGCAGAAGGCAAATCCTTGCTGGTGTAGCTGACAACGTGAATGCCCATTAGTGTGCATTTCAGAAAGCTGCAAACTGAACAACACAATCAATTCTTGACAGCTTGACCAAAAGTCAAGCTTTCTCTTTTTAATTCCTCCCTCCTGCCTTTACGTGGCTAACTGAAAGATATTGTGCTTTATTATACTATTAATAAAGAGCTTGAATGAATTCTTCTTTCCATTTCGATCACGGTGTATACGTAATCCTAAGCTGTTCCTTCCCAAACTGCTTGCTTTAGATGGCAACCTAGAAAATACCTTTATCTCAGCGAATTACTACAAAACGGGTCAAATTCAACAGCTTGTAATTTCTAGGGATGTGCTTATAGGATCAGGAACTGCTAATTTTCATTGCATTTCCTGTTCATATAGTATTTTCCATTCATCATCAAAAGATTTACAGCAAAACTTATTTCCTTAAATAATTTTCTTGAACTGTTTTAGGACTAAGCACTAACTCTGGATCCCAAAGGAAAGCAATACAATATAAAATGTATATAACTTAGCATTTGATGGGGAATGGTTTTTCCTAGACACCAGACATTCTTGTGTTTGCTTTAGAAAGACAACTCCTCAACAAATTTACATTTTAATTCCAAATTTTAGATTGACTTCTGAAGCAAAGGTATTTATTTTTCCAAGGTCGCTTTAAATCATAGGTGAACAAATGACTGCAGGGCTCAGAATCAAACAGCAGCAGCATCTGCATCTTGTTAAACAGGAGAGTATTTCCTATTCTGATTCAGATCGATGTAGGTTGTCTGTTCAATATAAAACAGTGGGTTCTTTCTGTGGGGATTTGCTCAGTTTCTGCATTCAGAGGTACTGAATTCCTGCTAGCCCTGCAGAGACCCTGTAGTCACATATAAAAGGAAATTATTCCTTCCTGACAGACTCAACAGAATAGTTAACCAAGCTCTACATGTTGAATGCTGCTGCCTTGACCTATACTGAGTTACACTTCTGCAAAACCCTGCACTTGAAATACTGCCACCACTGAGCACAGCTGTGGGACTAGCAATTAGGTGATAAACAAAAGCATAAATCCCAGTGACCTTGCACGTTCCCAAACACTTTTTACTTGTTAATAGAACAGATTTTTTTTTCAATGGGGATAAATAAAAGAAATAAAACTGATAGAGTAAAAGGTACAAATTGCACTTCATCATGTTCATGGTGCAGCAATTTCCTAGAGTAAATTTGTACTTCGTTACACTTCATATGGATTTATTTTCACTGCAGGTTCAAGGAAAAGGCCTGGGGAGAGGACTGACCCACTGGGGAAGAGGGCCACCCAGATAAAAGAAGAGAACTTTGTCACAATAGTAAATACTAAAGGAATTCCTGAAGAAGTCATAATTCCATTCTACATCAGCTCGAGAATGAGGTTCACAAACCCTACAATATGCTTGTACGTAAATGCTTGAAATAAACAGAAAACTAAACAAAAACATGAGACTCTTGTGGATTTCATTTACTTTAAAATATTTGAAAAAATCTACTCTTTCCAAGTTCTGTTGATATTTATATGCTCTACATAATTCTACATAAAGATCTTATATTATTCTTAATAAAGATCTATGTGTTTTATGCATGCTTCTTAAAAATTATTAACAATAATAACATTTTTTGCCATTGCAATGCATGTAATACAAAACCAAACTCAAATTTACTAAAACCCTTGAGTGCCCTCTGTAAAAACACCGTGTATGTTCACAGTCAAACACTAAAGATGGCAATCAGACAGCTAACCCTTCATCCCATTGTTTTAAATGTTAGAATGTTCTTAACAAGACCTATTTCCAATTACAAGTGATGCTTTGCAAGTCTATGTGCTGAACTTAATATGATCCTATAGCACCTCGAGTTTCTAAGAGGGGAAATAATACAAAGATGCATGCTTGAATTAAATATGGATATATGAAACAGCCCCCTGTTTCTATATCATGAACCAAGCTGCTGATAATACATGCAAGAAGTTGATATATAGCGGATTAAGCTTCTTAGGCTATTCTGCTCATACTACCCGTAATCTATCCAGACAGCTACAGTATTTTCTCGTAGCTCTGGGACTATAATTGTTTTTGCAACTACAGGAATTTGTTGCGGGAAAAGAATAGGAAGGAATGGAAAGATCATGAAGTAATAAATATGTGCTCATATAAATAGAACAAATATAGGCTATCTGTTCTGGAATAATCTACTTCCAAGCAGTGCAACTAATGCTGACTGTTTCCTGTTAGCTAAATTTCAGAATGAAGCTGAGATAAATTGGAAAGACCTCCACACCATATTTAAACCTTGAAATTTCAATGTGTTGCTTGTTAGATGCTGCTCAATTGTGAAAGCTATTTTAAATGGAATTTGTTTTACAATTTCAGCGTAACAGGTATCACTTAAATCCTGTTTGTGCTCAATAAACTTTGACAGTTCGTCCTGAGAACATTTTCCAAAACACCAAGCAGTCTTACTTTTGTATTCCAGGTGAAAACCAGCTGCTGCCACACTGATGTCGGAGTGAAAATGCAGGTAAAGTTGATTGGAGGTGCTGTTCAACAACGCTGGCACAGTTGTACCTGGCAAAATAAAGGTTATTGATATTTCATCTCACTACAGCCTATTGAATGTTAGACTGAAATGACACAACAGGGACTGAAGCAGACTTGCTCATTCTCTTCTCGTTAGCGCATGGAAATCTCAAACGTTCTGCTGTGTTCTTCCTTGTTTTCTCCTGAAGCTGCAAGAAAATTGTGATTACAAGATGCTGTGAAAGTACAATCGAGCAAGATCCCATCATATTCAGACGGAACTTTATGGACTTGTATAGAGAACAGATATGAAGAGAGGGAAAAAAAGCTGGAAGTAAAGGATTTGAGTATGAGAACGAGCTCAAGGGCCATTTGCCTTTTGCCCACTGCACAGTGCAGTTCAGATTTTTGTTGTGCATGAACTCCACACCCTCTTCCCACAATAGCATTTCCCCCACTGTATTGGGTTGTGGAATGTAAAATCTGTATTCTATTCTCCTCTGTTGGGAGGATATGTGGTTTTATTTCTTGCATGGGANGCAGCTGGGCGGCCCCTGGCCGCCGCGGACACCTCTCCTGCCACTCCCTGCCGCCTCCTGACTGCTGTGCTTTTCCGTCTGCCCCATCATTGCCGAGGAAAAGAGAGCCACATCCATCGCTCCAGGAGGACCATCACCCTCCCTACCTATCAGGTGGACTTTGTTTGGGGGCCCCTGAGATCTACTTTGTTTGGGGTCCCTGGAATCTTCGTTGTTTGGTTATTTTGAGTATACTGTTAGTGTTTATTACTGTTATAATAAAGAATTGTTGTTCCTTTTCTTCCGAACCTCTTGACTGAAGGCCTCTAAATTGAAAGAATTTGATACCTGTCATCCCAAACCGAGACACCCACTTACCCTAACTCTGAGGGTACGGCAGGAAATGGAGGAGCTGGCACAATAACAATTGTTTTTAAAAAGACATATTAGTTTTATCTAATTCAAATAATTATAATAAATCTATGTGCCACTGACTTCAGTACAGGCTACTCGGCAAGCACATACCTAACCCTGGACACAGTCTTTGCCACCAGCATTGGTGCATTTGACATACCATTTTCTTTCCTAATATATGACTAATGAGTAACTAATAGGACTAATAAGTTCTGCAGCATAAATCTAAAACTTCCAGTGAGGCTAAGCCTTACAGAATTTTCTACAACTACCCTCAAAGACACTCACTGGAACAACTTCCATCCCGACGTTAGAAATACATTTGTTTGCAGCCATAACGATCAGTTACAAGCAGAACAAACTCTCCAGGGCCACGACAGAGTCCCCATCACTGAGTTTTTATGATGTGATTGGACGTGCTCATCTAGGCTTCCTTGCTCACAAGGAGTTGGACAATGTGATCTTCTGAGGCACCATCCAACCTGGGAATTTCTGTGATTCTAAGAGCACACTGAAAGTTTACTGATGACTACCCAATACCACCTTCTGGCACTGAATACATGAAGCATAGAGGATAGATTTTACTGTGCTAAGCACACATGCTATCACATTTTATAGAATCATAGAATCATCAAAGTTGGAAGAGACCTCCTAGATCATTTACTTCCTTTAACGGCAATAGAAAGAAAGAGACCCACAAGGGTAGGAACAGATTTCTTGATGTAGACATCTGATACTCATGTAGATGGATACCACATGTTGGGAATCTGTAATCTGGAAAATACTTCTCCTGGAAGACAGTGTAAGTGTGTTTGTCTTTCTAAAGGCCTACAAAACATATGAGGATAAGTTTTCTATTTAAATTAAGGTTTAGTATATTTTAGTATCATATTTTCTTCTGAAAAATCTGCCTTGTTTTCAGCACCTGAAATATCCTTCCCAGAATGAGAGTGTTTCCTAATGATATCACAAACAATGCAGTGGAAATACACTCCTCCTCCAGATGTGTGAGCAAACAAAGCCACGTTCTCTCACACACCTATATACAGACCTGTGTGTTTCAATCAGGGCATATTCTTACCTGAAAAGCTCCCAAGACGTGGTGCTGTCATATCTCCACCATCGTATATTTCAAGAGAGTCCCAGTTATGTTCAGTAGCAAAGCTGATGACCTGGATCTGTAAAACACCATGACAACACTTTTTTAACCCAGCATTCAAGTGTATTTTAAATGCTGTAAGAACAACAAAAGGAGGTGAGAATGCGTCCCAAAGAAAATATAAACAGATCCAAACAAAAACATCTGAGAGAAAATGTGTAAATAAATGATTAATGTTCACTTTTTAAGTCATTCTTAACTTTTTTTTGAAATTATGATAGCTAAGTAAGAAGGATTTTGAACATATATTGTATTATTATGAATAATTACTCAAAGTGTAAGCCAGTAGATAATCCAGACAGATGCAGAGCCTCAGTGATAGCCTAGCAGATAGAAAGGATTGGTATTTGCATACCAGACGGAAGGATCAGGACTCTCTTTCAATATTCTTCACAGTTGAAAAGGAATGTTGCTCATTAACCATTTCTCATTCATACCCCACATAAAATTAAACATTAAAGGTAAGCAAAGAGCAACACTGAGAAACAGAAAGTACAACTAATCCAAGCTCTCAAAACAACAATCCTACCGAGTGCTATTTTCTAGACATGTTTGGAGAAATAAATAATTACTTTTTGAACTGAATCACAAATCACTTAGTACTTCATGCTTCACAGAATAGAGACTTGCCTGAATACCTGATCCCTCAGTCACTATGATTTTCCACACACAGTTCAAGCTGTTACCATAAGGTTCAGGGTACCCTGGTGAAAGAATAGTGCCTCTCCGCTCAGTAAAATTGCCACTGCATGGCACTGAAAAAAAAAGCAGGATAATTAATTATGACAAACTCTAAGTACTTCAGGAAACATAAAAGGTCATAATAAACTTACTCTGCTTATCATATTGTTATTATAATAATTCTTCTGCTTAGTTTAAGCACAGAGACAAGAAGGAATGATCTGAACTCAGAAAGCAGAATCATTTGTTTAAAATACATGAACAACATCAAGTACAGGATACAACCTGTCTGAATAAGTAGCTGAGAGGTTAACCCCATTTTAAGTGCATGCAGCTTAGCAGCACAGCCTAGATGACCCGAGATTAACAACAAACTGTAAAGACATAACATCTTGACTGACAGAAATGATGTGAATCTAATCACAGCCTAAGATCATTGCAATATTGGATCTATGCAGTAAAGCAGCGTGGTACATGAAACACTCTTACTGTTTATGCAATTAATTCTGTAAGGTTCAAGAGCTAAACCTAACACAGAAATGGAATGCACAGAAAATAGGACACCAACGTTGTTTTCTAGAATTCTTTAAAGAGTATATTCCTATGAATAACAATGACTTTTGGATTTAAATCCAAGGAGGGAGAGAAGAAAAGTCTTCAACACTTGGCCAAAGAGTTTGAAGTGCTAAACATCGTGCCATGGCAGCTTTATTAATGGAAGCCATGCTTATCAATGCTTTGTTATGAAATGTAGCTATTCTTCTAATAACTTGACAGAAACATACAACAGGTTGTATGTAATAATAAAGGTAAAGACACTTCTGGAAGATTCAATTCTGTCCTGGTTTTCAGACCGTAGCTGTGTCATGACAATAACGGATGCTCAAGAAAACCCGCATCGTGCTTGTTCATATAGGCTAGGTCGTTATACACAACATTATACTGCCTACTAGCCAGCTGGCACTCAATTACTGCCAGATATGGTGAACTGCTCTTTTAAATTGGGCGTGACTGATATTAACTGCAGGAGAGTGACCACGTGTGTTAAACACCACTTTTTGAATCAGGTCTGGATTCTGATTCTGAGATGTGTGACAGAACAGATGACTTAAATGTAAATTGCTTACCTACACAGCTTGGTATGGTGTCATTCCACTGAGCTAAGGCATTAGGCACAGACTGACACTGGATAGCTTTTGAGCCTTGCAGCAGATAGCCAGGACTACATTCAAATCGAACAACAGAGCCTGCTGAAAACTCGGAGCCGATTCTCCTTCCATACCTAGGCTCTGGAATTGAGCTACACTGTGTATCGCTTGTGCGTGGAACAGCTGCATAGAAACAACAACAACAACAACAACAACAACGAGTATTAATCCAAATGACAGTCATTTTCTAAAATATAGTCAGGCAAAACTGCTTGTTGGTTTTGGTAGGACTAAGCTTAATTTTATTTGTTCCTTTTACTTGCTCTGCTCTGAGTTCTCAGCCCATGAGCCTTGAGGCACCTAAGGGCTCATGTCTGGCCACACAGGCTGCCAACCTCCCAGACTCACTCCTGCACGAGTTACAGTCCCTTTAGAAGTGCTACCTCCTTGGCACAGAGGGCTCTTTCCAAGAGGGCATCTCTCTCCAGCAGCATTCCCAGAAGCATCTCTGGCACTGCACGTTCCTCTAACTGGTGGAAGGTTTGGTGTGTGAGAGACTGTTTTTACCAGCTTCAGAACACAGAAAAGCTAGTGTACAATAAACCACAGTGCTAATGACTGTCTCATCCAGCTTTTTGAGCACATATGCCCAAGAAACCCTTTTGGGACTTCATTTGTTGCCTGTACAGGCAATGAACCTGTAAGCACTGCGCCAGGTGTCATCAGTCTGCATTCTCTGAGACACGCTGATCTATTGTACTAAGCTGCCTAGCAGCATGTTAACAGGCTTGCACAGGCTGCATCATTTTTCACTGCAGAGTGAAGACATGCATGTAATACATATTCAAATTCAGGAAGAAGCCTGCAAATCTTAGATCTAATGCCCAGTCTTCAATAGTGAAACTGTGCCATGGTCTCTGCCAGACCAACTTTCCTTCCAAAGAGAGAAAATTTCTTAGTAACTGGAACAAAAAGTCCTGAAAGCACAGCTGGGAGTGTAGCAACAGAAGTATAATTAAGCAAATTCCAGAAACCTTGAGCTGAGCTACAGAGAAATTGAAGCTGAGGTAAGCTTGAAAGCATCATTAGTACTTTTAACCGCTCCTCGGAGTGTTACGCTGAGGAATAGTGTGTGATGCAGAATCCAAGCTAACATCAGTCAGACTAAATCTGAAAACATAAGTGGCAAGTACATATCGAAGCACAGCTACACTGATTCAAAATTAATGTTTCCTATTAGTATCCAGAACGGAGATTTTTGTAAGTGCTAGAAGATCTATTTTCCCCTTTATGTCCTAAGAAAGCCTAGATGAACTGTTCTTGTAAAGAGAAAGACTGAGGCAAATAGAACAAAGATTCTCATAACAGCTTCTATGCTGTAATGAATTTTTAAGGCAGTGCCTGTCAGTTCAGAACTGTCAGCCAACGTATAGCTTTCTATTATTTTTGTTAGAAAATGATAACAATTTCATATTGTAACTGACAGTGCAAAAATTAAGTGTAAAATAAATGTTGAGTATATGATTGTGGAATCTGGCTAGGAAATTGGCTTTTAAAGATACGCTGCTGTTCGCGCATTAAGGATTAGTGTTGAAGATGCTTTCAGGGCTAAGAACAGATGGTGTGCAAGGATACTGTTCTACAGAGATTCCCTGAGCAACACAGCTGCAACTATGTGGAAGGTAGGGCAGAGTGAAGATGCTGTGACCAGGCTCTATGTGATTGCACTGCAGAGATGGGAACTTGGTGCTATGCAGTGGAAAGTTGATGGCACCACGGACCAGCTTGGAGCTGAAGAATACTCTGTATTCTGTCTGTCATGTTTCAACAAAATGCTGTACCTTAAAAGTGAAGCAAGAGAACTGTACACCAATCACAATATAGTATGTATGACTAGAGTTGCTCAAGGTCCACCTGAAAGGTAGATACCACCACAGAAAAGTCAGGGGAGATGCCCTTGGGAAATACCATCTTGGACTTTTGATGGGCTGAATTTCTGTTCCTCCTTTGCCTAAGGAAGAAGCAGCTGCTATTATGAAGCCAGTCTATTATTATGATTGCTGATGGCTGGAAAAGGTTGACTCCACTCATGTTTAAAGACATGCTTTAAGACATAA
>VZRI01014232.1:210312-229197 GCA_013397515.1 Upupa epops | reverse complement strand
CTCTCTAGCTGGTTACTGATAACCTGTCTTGATGCATTTCATTATTCCTTCCCAAGTGCTCTGCATTTGTTTTTGTTAAAAGTCATTCAATTCCTCTTAGCCCAACTCTCCAGCCTGTCCGAATCTTCTGGAAAGGTTCAATGGCCACTGGGTGAATAGACCAATCCATCCAGTTTGGTATCACCAGCAAACTTACTGAGCAGACCCTTTACTCCATCATCAATATCATTAATGAAGATATTGAGCAGCACTGGACCCAGGGGAGTTAAATAACTGTATAAAATGACATTTGTCCTTGAAGGTTTGAAAACTTCACAGAATGAAAAGACTTCTTGATTCAACAACAAACTTTCTGACATTTACTACAGCTCTTGGAATTACACCTCCAATAAACTACTAGTGCTTGAATTAGACTTTCAGACAACATAGATGTGTAACACACAGTTTAGGACAGAGAAAGTAATTATACACCCCTTGTACACCTGAGAATTTCATTGCATTATTTATTCACTCATCGCAGTGCTAAGTTCTTGCCTAAACCATATGTTCCAGAAGAATGTCTTGATTCAGAAGGGTCTTCCATTGCCCTTGGCATCCCATTCTAGTGATTTTATCATTAAATTTGCAAATGAAATTCATAACAGTCTCTTGATTAACTGTTTTCCATTCTGAGCTGTTAAGAAATGTACTCTTCTTTATTTCTTACCTGAATGGGATCCAGAGAGTGAACTAAGAAGTCTAGCCTGAGAGTTTTCTCCATCAAATAATTCTGCCACATCATTCAAAGCTGTCTGAAAATAGGCAAATTGTCCAAACACAACTGCATTTGAAAAAGACAAAAAGAGGAAAACAAATAAAAAGATAGACAATAAGACAGTTGAATGAATGATTATCTGATGATGATGCAATCAGCTCAGGATACCTTTGGGTAGCAGATTTGTATGGCTTAGCTGATGTCTACTGAAAACTCTAAGGAGAAGGTAAAGGCCAAATCCCTAGAATCAATCTCCATGTCAAGGATACATTTGCTTTTTAGAAGCAAATTGCAATGTATTGAAAATCTAAGGTAGCTCTTACAAATGGAACACATGCAGTAGCATAACTATCAAAGAATAATAAATCACCAGAAGAAATTCTTACCAAATTCTTTAGGAACAGTTATTGAATAAAGGCAAGTCTGTCCAGCAGTGTAATTACGAGGATAACCTGGTGATAAAACCACACCCTCTGATCCTGTATATTGCCCTCCACATGGTGCTAGAAACAAAACAGAAAGAAACATGTTAATTAATTAAAGTTGCCTGTATTAGTTCAGTTTGAAGATGAAAATACAATTACAAAGTCACAGGTTAGTGGGTTTCACCCTGTTTGGTTTTCCCATAATGGTGTATCTAATGGTTCCTTCTCTTTGTGAAGGAATGCATGAATTGCCTTCCTAGACCATAGAACGGTAAGAGGTAAGAGGGACCTCTGGAGATCATCTAGTCCAACGATCCCTCCAGAGGAGGCTCTCCATGAGCAGATCACACAGGAACACATCCAGCTATGTTTTGAACGCTCCAGACAACATGGCTCCAACAACTTCTCAGGTCCTCCTCCTTGCTCTTTTTGAAGTTCGGAGTAACAGACTTTTTTAGAGCCCAGGGACTTGTGGATGTCCAGTTTACTTATTTGTTCTTTAACCCAGTCCTTGGTCTGAGCACAGTTCACACAGTATGTATTTCCTTCTTTTTCTAAATTAGGTCAACTTAGTTGTTGAAGTCATATTCCTCTTACTGCTGCCACCCTTTGTCTTCCTTCCACAATCCTTCCAAGTCTGCTAACTTTCTTGACAGTCTTCTTTAAAATCTTATTTGACTTCATAAACTAATTTGGGTGTTTGTATGATACAGCAAGAAAAGGAAAGCAAACACTAAAAACTCATCAATTTTGGGGTTGTAGAAAGGTAATTGCTTTTCAGAGTGATAAATCTCTAAGCTGCTACATCCTTTTAAAATTCACTACTACACGACTATCACTAGAAAGGTAATGCTTGGAAATCATGATTAAAATAGAGTTCAAAAATCATAGTAATTTCAATTTTTTAAGGCCAGGTTTCATAAATACAAGCTATAGGAATAGAAAGAGTACAAATAACGTCTGAATTCACTGCAAGGACAAGGGACATGGTAAGAAAATAGTACATACCATTACAAGATGGCAATGCTCTATTCCATGCTGGCTTTCCATCTGTACCAATGACACAAGTTATAGTTGAGGGATCAACAATCTTATATCCAGAATCACACTGGTAAGTAATAGTTGAACCAAGCTTAAAGTCTGTTCCAATTCGTGTCCCATTCATGATGTTTCCAGGATCAAAGCAAGCTTCCCGTGGCTTTTCTGTTGAAATGAATTACAATAAAACTATTGACACTTTGAATTTAAAAAAAGACAATTATCAGTGCTTTTTTCCCAGTCACTTTACATCGTTCAGCACCTATTCTTTGTTTTCTATGTTTGCTACTATCACAGATTGGTTATCTGGCTAAGGAAACTACACTGAGAGGATCTAACCAACAGCATTTTCCTGTATCCTGTATTTCTTAGTAGAACACTCCAGAAGCTGAATCCTCAGTGAAGTTTTGAGGTGTAGAAGAAAATATAACATTTCTAGAATTCACTATCTCCAACTATTATGTTTTTTAACCGAGTACCTTGGTTATGTGTTCAATAACTTCTGGTTAGAGCCCTGCAACAGAATAAGTTAAACACTAAAAATGTAGTATTCTGTTATTCTTCATTCTTGGGAAAAATTAGTAATGACTGGAGCTTGAAGGGTGACAAGAGAAGCATGACATTTATTTTCTGGCATGAACTAACAGGTATAAAATCTTTAAGTCAAAGCGAGTATACACATTGATGTTAACAAGACTAGGATTTCACTCATCATCTTTGGCAATTTAAAGTACAAAGAAAAGGAGAAATCACTCATACTAGAAATAACTTTGTTTCAATAAGATGTTTAAGATTGCCTTCAAACAGGAAGGATTTAGGCACAGAATGATGTATCATTCATTTTAACCTCCCTCCCTTTCATTTGTATGTTACTTCTATATTTCTTAGATAATTTTATTCCTTCAATTTTGAAGGAATTGTGGTTTTCTTCCATTGTCAAGAGAAAGAAGCTGAGATAGCACCTTTCCTGCTGATAAATCTCATCAGAGATCATAGTAAAGTCAGAGTCAACATCTGTGACCAGAAAATAAATGAGCATTCGAAGTGTGTGTGTTTAATAAATGGCCAGTGTAACCCATTCTGTGGCTGGTAAGAGGTACCCTCCCAAAAATGCAAACATTACCCTGCAGTAGTGAATGTGGAAAGGAAAAGGGATTGGTATGTATCAGCAAGGAAGCAGAAGCAGTCATATATTCTATTCAGATAAGAGAATTCTGTAAGCCCACAACTCTTCTCCAAATACCACTTTGTAGGGTGATGTCTTTTTCCACAGAGATGAAAATAAGCAGAAGTATTTACAGCAAACAGCTTTTGAAAACTACAGCAATAAATACTACATAAAATCTCTTTCCTTGTTTGTTTTCTAAGATTATGGTGAAAACAGTACCTTTATAGTCAATGGCAAATCCTGACATTCCAACAGAAGCATCACTGCGAAAAGCCAGAAACAGACTGCTACCGCTGCTCTCTATTCTTTCAGGAGCTTGTGAACCTTGAAAACTGCCAATTAGAGGACTGTTGGAATCTTCCCCTTCATAAATATGTAGAAAGTCATAACTGGGTTCCATATTGAAACTGAAAATAAAGGGAAAAGATAATTAAGACTTCATTTCTTTGACATGAGTTAAACGCTACCATGACCGTGGCTGCCAATCTTCTGTATAACACGTTTTCATCACCAGAAGTCTTTAAAGAATGATTCACAGTGAAAATCTGCTACCTTTCCATGGGGTTCTTCAGCCTTCCAAAAGATGTACTGTCAGGTCATCACGAAACTCTGTCTACAGGCAATGAAAAAGAAGCATATCCTCTCCCAAATCTTAAACACCTTTCTCAAGACAGGGTGAATCACCTGCTGTAGAAAGGCTGCCTTCCACCAGTGATGATGGAAATGATCCAGTAAACTAGCAGAAACACCACTGTCTTTGTTCATATCAGAGAATTATGATAAATTAAAGTGAATTATTATTATTTTCAGTAAATCATTTATGCTATGGCGTATTTGATTACATTTGTATGCTTATACAAAGTAATTAGAAAGATAATACGAATGGAATGACTTTTAAAGGACTTTAATTGAAATGAGCTCTGAGTCAACACAAAGATAATAACACAGGCATTTGGATGAGAAATTTATACAGAGCTAGATAAAAGGATAAACTAGGAACACTGAAGAAAATAGAAGAATCAAGTGTTCATCAGCTGGTTTTCATTCTGGTACATCAGTCAGTACTGTCAGTCATAAACCTTTCCAAATGATGGAAAACAAAAAGAAGGAATCTCTTTAGCTAATAAACCAGCAGAAAACATTATCCTGATTAATATAAAATCAAAATGACTTAATTTAATGACTAAATTTTGTGCCTGTTCTCAAGAAGTAAAAACCAGCAGAAGCACAGTTTGAAGCTTATGCTGTCAGAGATTTTTTCTGAGTGTTGAAGAAGTTGAAAGAAATAGCAGCCATTAGAGCAAAACCAAGGTAAAGCAATTGTACAGGATAATCGGTCTTCCTGTAGCCAAGATGCATTTTATAATGCCCACGCTCTCATATTGCACAGACACTGCTACATATCCAAAGCTATTCCTTGAGAATAGTAGGCTTCTGTGCTGTAACACACTGCCTGAGAGGAAAAACGATGGGTGCAATGAACAGAACATGGCATGTTAAAAGAGTAGACTTTGCAGATGTCAACTTTCTACCTCTTGATCATCTACCATAGACCTTGCGGGTCTAGGAAGGTCCCTGCTGATAGAAAGCCCATTTTAAAGAAGCTTGTGGTAGAGCTCAATATGGGAGGTACATCCAGCTAGTGGCAAGGTCTAGGGTCAGTTGTGTTCAGTATTTTTATTAAGGATCTAGGTGCAGGAGCTGAATGCACCATTAGCAAACTGGCTGATGATACTGAACTGTGAAGGATCTAGATTGGAGCAGCAGCAGTCATCAATGGTAGGAAATTTCACAAGTCCAAATGTTGCATTCTGCACTTAGGACAAAGTAATGCCAGGTACAAGGATAAACTGGGAGAGAAGCAGCCCTGCAGAAGGGGATCTGGGGGTGCTGGTCAACAGATGATCCTTCTGATCCCTAATGATTCTGTGGACTTGACTTTATCCCTGACCTTGAATTTCTGCTAAAAATCCATGCTAAAATAGAGGTTTATGATGAAACTCTCAGTAAATAAAGCTCTTTTAAAATTATAAGGCAGTATTTAGAAGAGTATTCTCTCCTTACTAAGTAGATTTTTTCCCCCCCTGATCTGTGCAGACCAAGCAAAGTTCATTTACCCAGGATTTGCAAAAACCTTTAAGGACAAAGTTAGAGTATTCTCTCCCACTACAGTTACTGTACTGTAGTTACAACAATGTAAACGGAGCATTTCTACCCATGGTCATTGTTTTTCAGACTTCTGTTTTACTAGTCTTAGAAAGTTTGCTTGCTCAGGAATATATTCAATACTAAAGGTGCCACATTACTACAATTTTAAAAACACTATTTGGAAGCAATGACGCAGCACATATTAGAAGTATGCTTCAGGACATAGCCAGGGATTATAATTAGAAACTCTAAGAAGTGATAAATGATGCCATTTTTAGGTGTGACATTTTCAATCCTTTTAAAACAGAAGCATTCATCTAGAAACGGTACCTTTTGAATATCAAGGCAATGACAAAGTCAGGGTTAACTTTTATTCTCCAGTCACATTCTTTCCCAGGAGGATAAGGCTGTGGATAGTTAGGTGATAAAATAACTCCTGCTGGGCCTGTCAGGTTTCCTCCACACGCAGCTGTCACAATGTAAAAAGAAACAGACATGTCGTTAAATTCACAAGCACTTATTAGCTATTAATTAGGAGTAAATTGACTTCTGCAATGATAAAAAACAATAGCAACTAAAATAAACCTCAGAGCTTTCCCACTTATGGATAGTAAATATTTTTGTATTGTCCTTGAAAAAAAGACTGAGCTCTGTTCCTATTTGAGGAGAAGCTCTTTGTAAAGGAATCAAGATACAAAGTTAAATAGAAAGTCCTGTATACTCTTGCTATAACTTGATCTCATTTCTATCAAGTTAAAGCATTTCTTATGTGCTGCTCAACAGTGAGAAAATTATATCCAAAGATAGCTTTAATCTTCAGAATTAGGCTGTTACTAACCGTAAGAACTAAACTGCTTTCTGCAAAGAGCATCACCCCGGCCTGAGTGTCACGTGCCCACTAGTTGAATAGGAAATGGGATCTGTACCCACAGTAAACAGAGGGCATAACTTCACTTTAATACCTATGCATGTAGGAGGATCAGGTTGCCAGAAGAATCGGTTATTCAGTTGCACACACGTGATAGTAGCCTGGCCTTGAAGCTGATAGCCAGGATCACACTGAAAGGTGGTAGTGTCTCCAGGCTCTCTGCTGTCTCCATATCTAGTGCCATTCTGCGGTGTCCCGGGATCATTACAGGTTGATGCAATAGAAGCTGTAAGGGAAGGAGGAATTGAAAACTTTAAGGTGGAAAGAGTAAATACCCATAATTAAAAGCACAATATTTTTACAGAAGCATTCCAACCAGAGGCAATATTATTTATTCATCTGTTAATATGGGAAGACATTCTGTTTCTTTCATTTTATGAGAATCTACCCATGAGATACAGCATGATTATATTGGCTTCCTGCCAGTGCCGATAGCCTGAGAGGAAATAAAGGCAAGCTCCTCTTCCTTCTTGCCTCCCTTTCATTTTTGGTCCAATTAATGCATCAAAAGAGCTAGTAACTCCTTTTCTCAAGTTAATGTTCCAGTTAACAAAACAAATTTCTTTATATGCTTTGATGTTTTTTGCACAATAGAATGAGCATTATCACACAAATACTGTTATTTAATAATCTTCATATACTGTAGCATGCAACTCTATCCAGCTGCTTGAATCAAGAAGCAGTTTCTTTCAGAGGCAAGCAATAACTTTCTTATCATAGAATAGAATCATTAGGGATCAGAAGGGACCTCAAAATATCATCTAGTCCAATCGCCCTGCCACAGCAGGATCACCCAGACCAAGTTGCACAGGAACACATCCAGGTGGGTCTGGAATGTCTCCAGAGAAGGAGACTCCAGAACCCCCCTGGGCAGCCTGTTCCATGCTCCAGTACCCTCCCTGGGAAGAAGTTCCTGCTGATATTGATATGGAACCTCCTCTGTTCCAGCTGGCACCCAGTGCCCCTTGTCCTATCACCAGCTGACCTTGAGCAGAGCCTGGCTCCATCCTCCTGACACCCACCCCTTACAGATTTAGAGACAGGAATGAGGTCCCCTCCTCTTCTCCAAGCTCAAGAGACCCAGCTCCCTCAGCCTTTCCTCATAAGGGAGCTGCTCTCCTTCCTTCATCACCTTAACATTCATTTCACTGTTATTCCCCATTTCTTTTATACAAAGTTCTAAATGTAAAAACAATCAC
Source organism: Upupa epops (assembly GCA_013397515.1). Lineage (NCBI taxonomy): Eukaryota > Metazoa > Chordata > Aves > Bucerotiformes > Upupidae > Upupa > Upupa epops. The sequence goes on along the minus strand of VZRI01014232.1, from coordinate 221,537 downwards.
AGATGTTCAATAGGCACCAAAATGGTCTTTACACATTTTTTCCTCCAGTCTCAAAAATTATTTTATGTGTCTGAAACTAACAACCTTTTTATCGTGTCAGATACACTGGATCCTAATTAAACTAAACCCCAGACATTTAAGTATCGGTGTGTCAGCTAGTAATGGGAACATTTAGACAGACTGTCAGCTTCTCAACACATCTCCTGTCCAAGTTGTTTTACTTCTCAAAATTCCCAAGAGTTTCAGGAACGGCATGAAAATTACAAGTGCACTATGGTTTCATTTAATACTGTGCAAATATCGAAAGGCTGTACAGGTTACATGCATGGCTAGGAATTCAGACTCTAGATATTACCAGTGGTTCTATATTTCCTTTTCTTTTACAACAGACTCTTCTTAGGTCCTAGGCAAAGTGATAGGATCATAGAATCATTAGGGATCGGAAGGGACCTCGAAAGATCATTCAGTCCACTCCCTGCGACAGCAGGATCACCCAGACCAAGTCACACAGGAATATATACAAGAGAGTCTTGAAGGTCTTTAGAGAAGGAGACTCCACAACCCCCCTGGGCAACCTGTTCCAGTGCTCTGTGAAGAAGTTCCTTCTGGTATTTAGATGGAACCTCTTCTGTTCCAGCTTGCACCCTTGTCCTATCACCAGATGACCTTGAGAAGAGGCTGGCTCCATCCTCCTGACACCCACCCCTCCCCTGTTTATAGACACAAATGAGGTCACCTCTCAGCCTCCTCCAAGCTCAACTGCTGCTTAGTGCAGTGTGTTATGCTTGCTTAATATGTTTGAGAAGGATTTTGGCATATCAAGGTTGAGACCCTGTAAATAAGATCCGCTGTGATTTCAGACTAACAAGGATTTCCAAATATGTAAAATAGTGTTTTCTCCCTAAAAAATATTTCATGTAATATATGCAAATATATTAAGAACTGCAAAAATTAGCATAAAATATGTATTTAGATGTCTTGTATCATCCAAGAATGTAAAGGAAAAAGAAAAAAATGTTCATATGGCTTCTCTTTCATTAAGTTGGAAGTATAAGAGCTGAGTTGTGTAGATATAAACAGCAAACTAACGTGTTAGCTTCATATCTACCTAACTCAGCAGACAATGAATGAAGAACTGCGACCTGCTATGAGGCTAAGGATGCCTTCCCAGGCTTTGGCTTAGATTGTGACTGGAAAAGCTATGACATGAAATTGTGTTATTGTAAGCATGCAACACAATATTTATAACAACACAGAAAGCAAGAGAAGAGACTCAACTTTGAAATTGCTTGGATACAGACTTTAAAATGGAACTGTGAATTCTGGTGGCCTGTGTCTTTGGATTTATTTTAGCAGGGGATGTCTTCATGGATTTCATTTTCTTTGAGCTCAGAATTGAGTTACTAAGCAAGGCAGATGTGTGATTGTACATGTGTAAACTTCTTTTAAAATAATTTTCTGGGCTAACCTCCTCTTCTTGGTAATTTAATTATGAATTAAACCGGAACAATTGCATGACAAATCCTAGCAGTGATGACTTGGTAATGGAAATGCTTGTACTACACAGATGTAGTAATTCAGGACATTAAGCAAGTCATTAAAAGATACTTCAGAAATAAAAGAACAATTTCCCAAACAACAGCACTCTAGCAGTTCAAGACAGGTGACACCGTAAGAATTGCTATAACCAACCAAATAATCAAGTGGATTACAAAACTGGACAGAAGCTGGCATCATTGCTTAAACTGATTTGCCAGACACAGCCCAGTGTCATTAAGAACTAATAAACACAGAACCAATGAAGCTTCAACTCTTGTCAGGGGAAGTAAGGTATAAACAGATGTTTCAAATTCAGACATAATAATTTCCAAACAATTTTTTTCACTTAGCTGGTTGGTACGAGCTGCTTATTGTTATTATCATCATAATGGATGACTTGTGTGGTTCAGATAAAGATTTCATCAGGTTTCTTTCCTTGTCATTGCTATTGTCTGCAATGACTGGTTTTATTTACTTCAAAAGCAAATTTTAGAAGTATTGAGAGAGAAAGCAAACAATTATACAAATACCTTCAGTTTGTATCTGTACTTCTAGTAAATTGAGTATCTGAATTCTTTTAATTGTATAGAAATGTGGGAAAGAAATGGAGAAAAAGCTCTTTACCTTTTTGCCTGTTTTTCTGCATGAGCAAAAGAAGGTAACATTCCTGTTCATATGAAAGCAGAGATATTTAAAGTATATGCTTAAAGAATACTATGACTAAGAGAATCAGAGGTAGGCATGGGAAATTATCACAGATGGGGCTGAATCTAGAAAAGCCAGACGGTTCCAAAAGTGGGTTTTTTCTATTATAAGAAAGGCAGGGATCATCCTTTGATGTACTTTAGCCTTGAGGAGCAAAATCTATTAAGGCAGCTGAGGAACTATGAATGCATCATTTAATTCAAGAAAATAATTAAGGTGTCTTAAGTTACAAGAGCTGAGAATTTAGTTCCAGAGAAAAACCAGAATGTAGGGGTAGAATGACTACTATTAGGTGATGTCAAAATAAGGCTGAGTCTGTAAGAATGATGGTATGACTAGCAACTGTACCTATAATGTGCCACACTATTGCTTTTGTTAAATACCAAGTAAACAAATAAGTTAGATATAGACACGCTCTCAATAAATAAGATTTAAGTTAGTCAAAGCAATTGATCACCCACTAACAGGAGTTCAGAAGTCTAGTGTAGTTGAAGATTAAAAATTCAGGGCAAGATTGATCTGCTTCAACATAGGTGGCTGGCCTTATTCCAGATGCCTTACAATATCTAAAGTATCTGCATGACATTGCAGGATATGACCATTGAACTACAGACGTGTGACCTTCTGCAGTGGCAGACATGGACTAGCCAGGCCACCACGTGGTAACTAGACACTTGCAAGAAGCCAGGTCAGACTCATTTTTCCTGTTCTAAGACGTCCAGAAGTTCTGGTGTTTAGTGTATGTTAGTATGTCTAGACCTAGAGCTGATAAAAAAATTCAATTCAGAGAGAAATTTACCACATTTACCTTAAACATGTGGAATTACATGAATTAAACTAGCTCAGAAAACCTTTTCTATGGTTATGCTGAGCAGGATGTTTTTGCTGCCACTGTCTGAAAGTGTGTATACCTTTCCTGTGTTCACTTGTGTCATGACCTGAAAGAGTTGGTTGACACCCTTGGCTCGTAATGCATAGTTTAAATGTATTTAACCCCCAAAGTAAAGGTCAATTTTGTACACTGAACTCTATTTTTTTGTCCTTTTATGCATGATTAAATGGTAATTAAGTTTTCATGAAAAGCATTAGACTGATTACAATTAACATAATCACTCTTGTCAGTTCGTGTCCTCGTGTTCCTCATGCTGAGCTGAGTGGGCAAGGCAAGGCACTTTTATTAGTCCTCAAACAGTTGGTGTGCTCCAGGCACATAGTTTTCCATTAAAAATACCTCTAGTTGCATTTACAATCAAGATTAAGTAATTTATAGGTGATATTTTCTGATCTATCTCATACTGGACATTCACAGAACCTCTTTTTTAAGCTGAAAAAACATTCTAGAGAGCAAAGTACAGAAAGTAACCAGCACTTTCACAGCAGAGTGAAACCAATCTCCAGGTGAAGGTTAGCACTTGGTGTTTTGTCTCTAATCACTGACCTTACACTCTCAGATCTATATCCTCTTTCTAATCCTGCAAGCAGATGTTCATTGATTCATTACATAATACCACACACAAGTTGCCCATGCAAGTGCTGCAGACTCCTGAAGGATTTTCCAAGTCTGTGGAATTCTGCACCTGAAGTTTTCTTCATGGATTGTAATTAACATGTCAATAACACACACATTAATACATGCAATGCTTAAAAATCCTTCAAAGGACACAAAACCAGAGCAGTTACCTTCTTAGAGCTTTTGATAACCCAGCAAAAACCCAAAATCAAACAGCTGCTCTCATGAACAGAAAAATGTTTAAGCAACTTGACAATTTTACAAGCTACTACGACAGTGAAATTTCATTACTGAGTGCAGCTCCACTATAAACTGGCCTACAGCTTGACTGCATGATGAATGCATTCAAAGAGCCTTCCGGAGCCATAGATTAACCAGTTTAAACCATTTACAGGTCTGCCCATTGCCTCAGGAACACTAAATAAACAGAATTGATTTTATGTTTCTCATGTCTGATTTGTAGATGAAATAATTTAACACGCATTTACCTTACCATATCCCTTAAATCATATTTTTACTCCGAACCATTATAAATTAATAAACATTGCACTTGTGAATAGAGTGATGAAACCTTAATTTAATTTTCCCTTTTCTGGAGCTGAGACATTCAGTTCCCCACCATTAATTTCAATTAATTCCAGTAAAACACAGTCTGCAATTTCCAGAATGACCACTTAGTTCATCCATCAGAGGTTGTACAAAGATGACAAAATTACTTCTTCATCCTTAAAGCATTAAATTGTCTCGTGCTTAGCGTATGTACCGCTGAAGAAACACTCTAGAAATATTTATACTGCCTGCTGTCTTCAATTAATTTTCCATACTGATCAAAGAGCCTGTGGTTTGGGGAGTATAAAAGTCAGAGACATCAAGCAAAATGACTTGAATAGGTACATGCAAAATGCATTATTTAGAGACCAGGGAAGTATATTTCTACATACAAGTAATGACTGAAAGCTTTTCACACCCTTTACTTCTGAATGATAGCATCTACAGAAAAGACTGTAAACAGTACTCCTATTGCCACATACCCTATTGATCATCTTTTCCTATGTTCCTGAGCAGAAATAGGCTTACATACCTTACATCTAGACATGTAATGATGAAATGATGGAGCTAAAACCAATGGCATTCTACTCTCATGTACAATTTGGTCATAACATGACCAAAGTGTTTTGTCATGTCATAACAAAAACTCTGCAGAGCCTGATTTACAGTATTAATAACTTGTACAATACCGATCACAGCTCCTCTTTATACAGAGGAGCTCTCACTTCAGACCCAAAGATGAATTGGATTAGATTAATAGTGAATTCTTAAATGTATTTCAGTAGGGTAAGATATAGTTTATTCTTCAGTTTAATTGTGCACATGGACAATTGCTTACGGTCATAATAAGGACACATCATGAAACCAACCCTGTGAGGAAAAAAAAACCCCTCAAACAACAAAGTATAAACACAAATTAATATATCATTAGGCAGCACTGGATGGAACACTTAAAAATATCAGGGCAGAAGGAAACTCATGTATGGACAGACCCATTTTGACTTAATAAATAATGCTAGTTGGTGATGATAGGCTTGTGGTTGCTGTATGAAACAAAAGGTAAAAACACTTAAACATTCAAAACAATTACAAAATGCTTCCTAGACAAAGCTACTTGCTAAATATATAAAATAATTAAAATAATATAATCCCTACATTTTTATTACCTATGGATTTGTGAGAGGAGGAACAGTTAATATATATTAAAAAAAATTATATTAATACTTATATATATATAAATATTCATATTTTATTATATTTTATATTTTATAATAGATATATTTTTTATATATTATATAAAATGTATATAAATAGCACATGTAATTATTGTAGGTGAGATTAAAAATAGATTTACGTACTTGAAAACTGAATGGAGAAGCCTGATTTGCTGATGAAGAAATCGCTGTCAAATTGTAGTGTTAACGAGTTGAAAGTGCTGTGAATATCCTCTGGAAGGGCTGAGCCACTCCACTCTTTCAGAAGTATGCTGCTCTCAATAGGCCCATCCCATACCTTCAAGATGTCATGAGCCACCTCAGTATCAAAAACAATAAAATGCAGACTGGAAAGAGAAAAGGAAATCACTGTAAACCTCTCGTTAAATACAATTACACAAAACTCCAAGTAATCATTCCCACACTGTGCTTTGTTTTGAGATGTTGTTTAGGACAGAAGGAGGACTACTGGTCTTGCAGACTTAATGGTTTTTAATGTTGGATGAGCTGATGCTGTAAGAGAGATGTTATTCTGTTCTATAGATGTCTGAATTATACAAAATATTGCCCAAAAGCATATATGGAGTAGTTTATTTTATTATAGGTATTTATAAAGGGTAAGAGCCATTCAATACTTCATCAAGTATTCCCTCTATTTAAATAACAGTGACTGGCCTGAATTACAGGCAACAGAAAAACATCAGTAGCTACTGGACAGTAGCACTCATAGCACATGGAATTCTGATTCTAATTTCTTTCCTTATCTTTACATTATGCTAAAATTCATAAAGTATAACATTATAATAGTTTATATTTATGCCTAGATTTAGGAAAGTGTTTAGGGATGCTGCTATTACTCAAAATACATTCATCAAATTCCAGTTTTGACTGTTTACAGTTTAATATTGAATAAAACCAGTAATAATGTATTGAATAAATCTAATAGGTAAATATAAAAGCTTTTTCTTTCAAATACTTGTGTGCTGAAATGTGTTCATAACATTTGTTATTTATTGGAAATAATGGATCTGAGCATTGCCATTTAAATGGAGAGGAAAATTAAATCACCTACGATGGAGTCAAGAATTCATTATTCAGCTTAGTGAAATAAAACTACTAAAAAAAACTGCAGAAAAACTTTCTCAGTGAATAACTAGTCATTTGTTTGTATTTTTTTTCCTGTTTACTTTTACTAAGTAATATTGTTTTATTTAAGTGATCATTTAAAACTGTTGTCCTCCTCTTATATTTTGCTCAATATAAATAAACAGCTAATATTCTGAAGTTACTGGAAATCACATACTTTTGTCTATAAAATTAATCCCTGTTGCACTTTATTTTCTTTCCCCCCTGTCCTGCTGAAGAATGGAGTGACAAATCTGCTTGGTGAGAACCTGACATCCAAAGTCAACATACCCCAAGAGCTTGGTATTTCAGCTTGGTTACAGATAGATAAAGGCATAGCAGAGCACCACGCTACCACACTGCAGGTTTAAAGGCCATATTATCTGATGTAGTCACAGCTGTGAAATAGAGGCTTTGGTGACCCACACACAGTTTAGATACACAGGTTCCCTAGAGGACTGGTATTCATGATCACAAGCATCAAGTTTATTGATGTAATGTTGATAACATTAATACATTAATTACATAACATAATGTTGATTACATTAAGAAACATTAAGTTAACAATGAACATTGAAATTAAGCATTTACCTTATTGTCTTCCCTGGATCTGCTTCAATAATCCAAGTGCAATGAAGATTATTGTCATATGGTGCTGGGTAACCTGGAGACAAAATGCGCCCTGACGTAGCAGCGTGAATTCGACCACCACACTCAGCTACGAAACAAATAAGCATTTATTAACATGATCATAATATTTTTCACTTCAATTTTCTGTTCATTGCACAACTGACTTCTAAAAAGGTGACAGAATGTCATCTGATCTTGGAAGCAGTACACATACATACAAACCAGGACATGTGCATGAGTTAGAAACAGATGTGTAATGCATTTCCTACTTTGTTATGAAGTAATAACAACCCATATTTCTGTGGTTACTTTACTGACAAGAGGAGTTCAGTATGAACTGAGACTACAAAAGCACAATTTCAGCCATAAAAACAGAGTAAAAATGCTTCACAGATATTCCATCTAACACGTTAGGCTTTTTAAGGTTAAAATGAATGCTCAAATTAAGACTTCACAGCATTGGGCTTTGTAAGTACAACTGGTTTTGCAGTTGGTGTAATGTCAGTATGCTTTTAGCTTAATGCTTCTAAGTTACTTTTACAAAACCAAGTTTAATTCTATCAAAACATAGTTAGGTTTTCATAGTAATTCCTTTAGCATTTGACAATTTAAAGGTCATGTGCCCACAAAGTGAGCACATCCATTATCACACAAACATCAAACTATTATCATAGCTTTGTGCTAAACATCCAGATTCAAATGATTCATATTCTTACTTCAAGTATAAAACCTGTTTACACCATTATGATATAATAAAGCATAAAAAGAGACCAGTTTTTTTCCCTTGAAACACCAGATGAAAGCATTTAATCCATATTACCTATGCAAGTAGGCAAAGGTTTGTCCCAGACTCTTCGATCTCCACTTAAGCAGGTCATGGTACTACTACCATGCATCGTATATCCAGGATTACAGCTGTATAAAATGACAGTGTCTATGAAATGTCCTTCATCTCGGATCTTGTAGCCATAATTTGGTATGCCAGGATCTTCACACTTCACTAGGTCAAAACCTGAACACCATAAAACGGGAAGAGACATCAAGAAAAAAAGTCAGAGCTATAAAATACCAAACAAAATGTAATGCCAATGAATAAGATCTCGATGCAAATTGATTCTTGTGATTCAATTAGATTAGAGGTATTTATAGAAACCAAAGGTTACTTACATATAATTTCAGTAAGCAAGAAACTGAATCCTCAAGAAGTAATTAACTTGATATTTGATTATGGCATTAGTTTATTGAAGTCTCAGGGTATTATCTACACTACCCTGAAAGATATTAGTGAGTGATTTATTAATTGATACCATTTCTATTCTTTCACTCTTTATTCATTGAGAGGAAGTATAAACCCATATCGGGCACTAAGTGGGAGCTTCATCTTCTCATCTAATCTCTGTAATGAAACCACAAGACCATAGCTGTAACTCAGAAAATGCAAAGCTTACTTCATCCACCTCATTAAGACAGCATTACCTGAGTTTCTTTGCTGAAGTGAAGACATATCCCTACATTCATTTGCAATTATTCTTCTCCTTTTTGCCCTGTTACTACACTGAATGGGATAAACAGCTCCCCTCGTGCTCCTCAAAACAAGCAGTTCCACTCTGAGCAGCTACAATTCTTTCCATATTTTGCTTTTTTCTATCAGCATTCTAAATCTTTTGCCTTGAGGCCCAGTTCTAGAAGAAATATATAATGAGTGGATCCAAATTCATCTTTCTCAGCTCTAGGGTCATACTCTTTGAGGATTCTTCCTCTGTTACTGTCATCTCCTCACACCAAGCAAGTAATTCTGACTCTACAAATGCTTCCCATTTTGCTCTTGTTATTTTTTCAAGGTCAGACTAAATGTGGTTTGAGCAACTTGGTCTAGTGGAAGGTGTCGCTGCCCATGGCAGGGGCATTGGAACTAGATGATCTTTGGTGTCCCTTCCAACTCAAAGCACTCTATGAGATCCTTCACTAATCAGGACAGAATCAGGCATCATTACAGTAAATAACTTAGCAAGAGACAAACTCTCATCAAATTACAAATGAACAAACTATACTTGACATCATATTTTTCTCCTTGCCTTTCTCCTGGTGGTCTCCTTGTTGAGACATCTCAGGGACACCTCCAACTAGAACTGACTGCTCAGAGCCCCATCCAGCCTGACCTTGAATAGCTCCAGGGCTGGGATGTCCAGCACCTCTCTAGGCAACCCATTCCATTGATCCACCCCCCTCAGGTTAAGGAACTTTTTCCTAATTCTTACACATGAATTAAAAGTACCTTTTAATTTTAACATTTTAACTGAATTTGAATTTCAAACAAGCCTTTATTTTGGCATTTATTTATTCCTCAATTTTGCAACTTTTAGTTTCTTTTAAAATAGATTTTTCTGGAAGTGCCATACAACTTGCATCAATTAGGGAACAGTCACATAATTATCATGCTCTCAAAATGAATACATATTTAGAGGTTAAGATATACTCATTTAATGTTTTTTTTCTCTTATTAATTTTCATTTAAATGTCTCTTTTTCTTGGTGCAGTGAGTGAAGATTCTTTTTTTCCAACAGATCTTACAGACCAATTAGTTACTGAAAGGAAACTGAAAGAACTTCTTTTCATTACTGGGTTGTTCTGCTCAACTGACACTACACAGCCTGAGGCAAAGCCGCTATATTTCTGAATAGGAGCCTGTTTGTCTGCTAGGATAATTGACTGAGTTTGCAGTTTCAGAGCATTGTTTTCACTGACATTGTTTTACCATTTTCAATTACTGTAGAATAGGAAATGAACTAAATTATATTTCAGGTCAGGATGCTATTAAATTAATTTCCAGGTTTAAGTCATTTATATGAATTCAGAGTACACTAAATCAGACTGGTCTTCCATGCAGTAACTTCAACTACTCCTTGAAAGATAAAGAGGTAGAGAATATTTATGACACAGAACTTACACTAAACATCAGAACGAAGTCTGTAACAATAAGAGAATACTATCAGTGCCAAACCAATGCACCATGTGTGAAAAATGTATTTCAAAATGTTTTAAACTGAAAAGTGCATCTTCACAGAATCAGTGTTAGGGTTTGGAAGAGACCTCTGGAGATCATCTAGTTCAGCCCCTGCCCATCAAAAAAAATCAGGATCACCTATGGCAGACCACAAAGGAACACATCCAGGAAAGCTTCAAAAGCCTCCAAAACAGGGTCCTCAACCTCTCTGGGCAGCCTGTTCCATGCTCCATCACACACACAGTATAGAAACTTTCCCTCCTAACCTCTCGNTAATTTCTTCTTCTTTCCTGTCCAGTTAGAACTTTTCTTCCCGAGACACTGCTGCTTTTCACGAGGAACAGAAGACAGGGGCATCCTCCAGCTGGACCTACCTGTCCTGTTCACTGCTTAGTTAGAAGACTGTCATTCTGGTATAAAAATACCAGCTAAATTGCTATTCAGACTAAATCTTATTGGTACCACATGGTGACAGGCAGTAAAAGAAAGATACAGCTGCCTGGTAAACATAACAGACTGCAGCTTTAAATAAGGAGTAAAGCACCACAGCCTCTGAATAACAAACAGGCAGTCTCCCTGCAGCATCTGTCTGCTCCCCTATTGCAGTCCTGAGAAGAAAGGAATTTCTAACTGTGGCTGTTTTCACTCATCATGTGGAGAACTGGATTTACTCTCAGGTGTGTCACAAGTGCTTCCTTGCTATTGATTACTCCTCATTCCTTTTCTTAGCTATTGGAAAATTCATTCTATGATTCTGTGAAGATAACACATTTCAGTTTAAGAATGTTTTAAATAAATCTTTAAATAAAATGCTATTCCATCACAGTGTATAGAAAATAATCACTGCAGCAGGAGCTTAAAGGAGCTACTTTAGGGCTACTGAATTCCAGGCACTTCAAATAAGTTTATTTTTAAACAAAAGTCTTGTTTCATTTTTTAAAGGAAAAGT
>VZRI01014232.1:145909-210243 GCA_013397515.1 Upupa epops | reverse complement strand
CACCCTTCAGGTATTTATAGTCATTGATATGATCTTCTCTCAGCTTTCTATTCTGTGGACTAAACAGATCCTGTACTCTCAGCTTTTCCTCATATGAGAGGTGTTCAAGTCCTTTAGTCACACTCATAGCCCTCCACTGTACATGTAGAGTCACGTGAGTAACTTCTTTCTGGTTGAGAAAACATTATTTCNAGGCAGTCTCCCTGCAGCATCTGTCTGCTCCCCTATTGCAGTCCTGAGAAGAAAGGAATTTCTAACTGTGGCTGTTTTCACTCATCATGTGGAGAACTGGATTTACTCTCAGGTGTGTCACAAGTGCTTCCTTGCTATTGATTACTCCTCATTCCTTTTCTTAGCTATTGGAAAATTCATTCTATGATTCTGTGAAGATAACACATTTCAGTTTAAGAATGTTTTAAATAAATCTTTAAATAAAATGCTATTCCATCACAGTGTATAGAAAATAATCACTGCAGCAGGAGCTTAAAGGAGCTACTTTAGGGCTACTGAATTCCAGGCACTTCAAATAAGTTTATTTTTAAACAAAAGTCTTGTTTCATTTTTTAAAGGAAAAGTTTTGCTGTCAAATCAGTGAAAATCTGTCTACTGGTTCTTTCTGGATTCGGAAATGTAAAATGAAATCATATATACTATCTAGATTAAACCGAACGAAACTGAAATAACACTTGGTACATTTCATCTCGCTGGGGAAAATTTCATTTCCTTTACTCTTCCGTATGAAAACACATCATTTGTAAATGTAGGACGATAAGATTCCAGATTTACCAGGCTCAGCAAATGATTTCTGCTTATTTCAGCTCTGGCTTCAATACAAAGCGAAGCCAGTGGATGTACTAGAAAAAGCTTGACTCGATTTCTGTGGTGTAGTCTGAGGTGGTGCTCTGCTCTGCAGGATTCAACAGGAGCTCACGGAAGCTGTTGTAAAAGGCAGTCAGTCGAAGGCAGAGGGTACCTGTGTATTCCTTGAAGCTTGGATAAAATAGATGTTTATGTGTGTTGAAAACAAACCAGCTAAGTCCAAAGGCATCGTCCAAAAGACCTGTTGTTTTGCCAGCTAAAATATTGAAAGTAATGTGGAAGCTGTGGGATAAGGGCTCTGTTGTCCAAGCTTGCTCACTCAGGACACGATAAGAGTGTACACCCAGGCTCAGAGTATCCTCTTTATTCTCATTTGTATTATTCATTAAGATTTGGCTGCAGTAATTTGCTTTACAAACAAATCACACTTCAGGCTGACACCAAGATAGTCACACACATATGCCACAAGACACTCTTTTTCAATCCCCACCAATAAGTCTTCAAAATAATTATTTATTGAATTTAAATGATTAGAATTTAGGCTTTCTGAATTTAAATGATTAGAATTTTGCTTTTAGGAATGTTGTTAAATTGCTAACATCTATCTCATCATGTAGGCAATTCAAATTTAGACTGCTAACCATAGCGTGCTCTCGGAAACAAAGTTCACCATCCCATAAGAAAACACTGCAGCTGAGAAAGACACATTTCACCACAACACAGGCCATCAGACCGTATTTCTGAGTCGCTTACTTGTGTAAGTGAGCTGAAATCCTTGGTCAGTATGAGATCCATTGGTATTAAACTCAATCCACAAATGGTTAGAGGTGCTGTTAAGGATAACTCCCATCATATCATTTTTAGTGAACAGTCCCAGAGAGCGTGAAGAACTGTCCTTTCCATCATACACCTTGTAGAAACAAAACAATAGGATGAAACTGGACATCAAATCTACATCTCTGAAAATCATAGTTAGTTATTAGTAGTAGTTTTTATTAATTATTAGTTATTATTTCACAAGTTAGCTAGGTATTGCCAACAATTTCAACCTGAATTTACTATTTCCATTTTGCTAGGTACATAGCACTTAGTTATGCAGTTCAGTGAACTATAATGGTCAGACTTATAAGTTTAATAAATATAATGTCAACCTTATTGCATCTTTTATCCTTTTCAGTTTTGTGAGTTCATCTTGAGTGAAATTATCACCTACATGTGACTGTCTGCTGAAGTTTCATAAACTCACATATAAAAGACTGTCTTTTGCACATCATGTTCCAACAGTGTTCCCCTTCACTGCATGTTAGATACTCTTCCTACCTGAGAATCGGGAAGCTATGTAACTATCTCTCTCTAGATGAATCCAGACACAAATGTACTCACAGTCTCACAGTAATGACGAGGCTGGAAAAGACCTTAAAGACCATCCAATCCAACCTAAAACCAACCAAGTAACCCTAAACATCTGACATCTAGATGTACTCATTATCTTATGAAATAACATTGAGCTAAGAGGCATCATCAGCTGTAAAAAAAAGCCATGACTGATTTTAACTGGTGACACCAGTCACAGAAATGGTATCTAGAACCATCAACTAATTTAAACGCATACTAAAACTCAAATACAAGAGGTCTGCAGCAGATGGAAGAGATAGCAAACTGTAGCCTAATTTAACCCAAGAGACATGGATTTTGAGGGACCACAAGCGCAGTGGGGCACTAGGAGGAACTGTATGTAGCCAGGGTGTCAGAGTAGTGTGTAGTCAGAGTGCTAATGACATCATGCAGAGCACTGCCTCTGACTGAGTGCCTGAGTTCCCCAACCTTCAGGTGAGGGGTCAGCCAGCCTCCTGAATGTTCAAGGAGCCTTCTAGAAGTTGCTCAGCACATGTGGCACTGAGAATATAAGCCCCAAGCACGGAGTGGGACAGGAGACTGGTTGGCGGGAGTGCACGGCATGGATCATCCAGCAGAGGATGGGAGGTGGAGTGGCTGCAGATCATGGGGAGCAGCACTCGCCCCAAGAAGTGGTGGCAATGCTGGAGAGCAATAACACCACTGAATGTGCTGCAGAGCAGCGGGATGCACCGGGAATGGCAGCATCACCCCTCCACAGCAGCATGGAGAAATGGCAGCAGCAACAATGTGCCAAAAGCGGCAGTAATCCCCGTGGTCTTTCCCTGCCTCTCCTTCCTTACTCTTAGTATGAACAGAAAATAGTATGGAACCTGTAGTTTTCAAAATTCAACTTAAGATTTGGGTTTTCTTTTCCAATTTTAATCCAATGTAGTTTCATAAATACACCTGAAGTCCTCGTATTGCTAGAACGTATTTGAATCTAGGATATATAACTGAATTTAGTATAAAGACAGTGATGCAAACAGAAGTTACTCATTTTAGGTGAAAAGTTAAATGAAAATAAAATAACTTGCATTAAGAGCAGAGATCTTCACATAACATGAATAATTAGCGTGGTTAGCATAGAAAGCGATGTTTTCTTTTTACCTTAACAATATCTCCCTCATGCAGCTGAAAGCTCCTGGCTCTAAGGTGGATCCCTTTTCCAGCCTCTGTTTCAATTCTATAGATACATTCGTGGTTGTTGTCATAATTCGATGGAAAATTCGGAGACAGCAGTGTTCCTTCATTTCCAGAGACAGTTGCTCCACATTCAGCTAAAGAAAACAGACACATAAAGAAAAAAGAAGTGAATTATCCATTTCAAGATAACCCGTATTGTTTGCAGTAATATTCAGACTGTGAAACCTCTAATGGGATCTCTAGGAAAAGTATGTTTCTGTTGGGGTTCATCTGTAGAGCCCTGGAACCCTACCAAAGTTGCTAGCTTGTGCATTTCAGTGGGTACATTTATTATATCTGAGGTAATAATTCCCTTGGTCCTCCCATCAGATTAACCTGTAGTGCAGGATAGTAAGTTTCCTAGTTTAGATATTTTGCTGAAATAGAGTTGCTGTGTAGTATTTTAAATAAAAAAATCATTTAATTTCCTTTCCTGTTCAATTTTAGAGCAAAGTATTAGAAAAAGTAGGCAACATGTTGCTGGAATAAAAGAATCTGGTAAAAACAAAAAAACCAAGAGTATTCAAACACTTTTTTGTTCATCAGGAAAAAACCTAAAAAATCTAAATTATAAACTATTTATTGATGTCAGAGCCAAGCAGACAGCTCCTTCCTTTTCCAGATAAGGGGTAGGTGCCTCTTTTTCACAGCCAGCGGTACTAAGGACTTACTGACACTTTCAGGAGTAGATATTTCTGTCAATTCCTCCCCAGTAAAGAAAATAAGGAAGTATACGAGGAGCCCATTAATTCAAGCCCATCTGTTCAGTTTCTGAATGAGGACTTGCTATCTTATCAAATTGTCCTTTTATCCTCCTGCAGTGAGAAAAATATGACTGGAACAGAAAACTGACCCTATCCTTTGTTCTTTTGCTTAATAAAGTAACTCAAACTCTATTTATGTAAGTAACTTCTTTATTCTTCTTTCATTGTCTCACTTGAAAATCAGATAAAAGAAAACTGCGAGGGGAGATCTTAGGAGAAGATCACAAAACACTTCCTGAAAATGAACACAAACTCTATAAAACAAACAAAATTCAGGGATCCTTGAAATGCTTTGAAATACAGTACATGGAACACGTACTGATAACTCCACTTACTGCAAAAGTTTGCTCTATTGTTTTCCTTCCATACATCTCGCTAAAAGGTTTGACAGGATGGTAAGCAGATTTTGAAAGAAGAGATCAAATGAAAGTAGAACATCGCCTGGTTTTAGGCTTCCCTGCCACAAAACAATGAGTGCGGAATCCTTTGTTGTATTTACAAAGTTGTGCAGCAGCTCGTGAAATACAAGAAGCTGAGCTCAGACAACTGGGAACTCACTATGTTTGTACTGGACAACTCTGCTACCTAGTAGAACACTCAGGTAACGTTAAAGCAAGAGCAAAGGGGATCAGGGATAAAGCCGCACCAAGCATCATACGCTCTGTCTTCAGATCATAGCTGAAGCTTTGGGTTTTTCCACAGTCATTTATTGAGGGTTCTCTAAAGCTGACCATAAAACTTCTGCGGAGCAGGCAGAACATACGACTGAACTTAAGCACAGCTTCTCAAGTGCAGTTCAAAGAAATGAAGCTTTCTGGTAACTGGAATGCTGCATCAAGTCAAAGGTGCACATGGCGTTTCCACAGTACCTCTTCTGCACAGTGCCTTAAGCTTTCTAATGCTAGGAGCACTTCAATTCTGTGTCCAATCCTTCACCAGTAATCCTAGACCCTTTAATCTACACCGTGCCAGGCAGTTGGGGGTTGGAACTAGATGATCTTTAAGGTCCATTCCAACCCTAGCCATTCTATGATTCTATGAAATAATTCTAATAAATGTATTGTATGACACAGAAAACAACCTAAAGATCTGACAAGTGTGACCACATTTGAACATAAAGTTCTGAAGAACACTGGATCCTTGATGCACCTCCTTATTACTGTCTGGAGTTAGAAGATTCAGCTACAGATGCTATAAAAGATCTCCTCCTCCTGAACTGCTCTTACATGAGAGCTCTCTGCCTAAACACTAGCTAAAAATGAATAGCAATTTTCAGATTTAGTTTGACTCCTCAAAACTGAACTCAGATTCAAACTTCATGCTACAGAGAATTTAAAACAAGCAATGAATGTCCGATCTCAAGAGCTTCACAAAAATCTCCAGTGCTACTCAGGCTAAGAAGGTTTCCGTTTACGTTTCAATCTCGATGGAAATGAACACAGTGCTACAACATGACGAAGGATATTAATTGTAATTGATGATTTTGCAATGAATACTAACTGAACTATTAAAATGAAACAGCTTATTAAAGAGTGTCAGCAATTTACTGCGGCACCCTATCATTAATTATTCATGCAGCATTTATTAGAACAACTGAATGTGATAAATTAATGTGATATTAATGTGAATATCAGGGAACGATACCTCAGTGAAATTTTTATTCCAATAATGTATTAATGCTCCATTAAAAATCAAGTGCCACGTAAAATTTAATAAAGGAACAACCCCACTTAAATATGAAGTGAAAACACGAAGTAGCTGTTTCTCTTCAGCTTTACCCTTTGTGATGTTCACAGCATGCTGCAGGAACACTCCAGACAGTTGAAAGCGATGCTAGCAGTAATGCAGGTTAAAAACCATCAGCCAGCACTCAGAACTAAGGTTTACTTCTCGTTGTGTCATGCTTGAACTCTATGCGATGCTTACCATGAAAGGCTAGTTTGAACTAAATATTGTGTGCATTGTATGGCACAGGGCGCTGGTAAAGTCACCATCCTCAAAGGTATTTAAAAATCATAAAGACAAGCTAAGGAGTTGTTCCAACTCCGTACTGCACTCCAGCATTTACCAGGCTTCAGGGATTCACAATTGTGGTGATTTGCCAAAGTGCATGACTGCCTAGGAGCTTTACTTTCAGGATTCTGTTCTCTAGGGAGACCAACTCACTAGAAGCTGGGTTTGTCCTCGGGAAAAAGTAGTAAACTGTGAAATGTAAATGAAACTCTAATAGAATTGTGTAATTATAGATAGAGGGGGAAAAAAGAGTTATCTCTTGAAGGAAAAAGTGAAAGGTATTTGTATTCACATTCTTGGGCAATTTAGTTTCCACAGCCATGAAATAAGTGTAAATGTATATATATTCAGACATAATGGGAGTTAATTATATATGTGGATGCAGTTTCAGAAACCCATCGTAAGCACAGTTAGTAATTACACGTTCTAACAAACATATTGTAAAACTTGGGAACGATAGTTAAAGCAATAATAAGAAAACAATGAATACTAACACAGGACATTGCAAGCATGAAGGAGAAAGACGTTGTTCTCCATTTTCAAATGCCAACTACACAAAAGATAATCAGGAAGCTTTGTCTGAATTCCACTAGCTTGATTTTTGCCCACACACAAGCATACCAGCAAACACAAACCCAGTCATTTGAAATTATAATTGAATTATTCAAGAGTAAGTAGCATGTATGGGTAGTTACAACCCCTGCCAGTAAGACTGCTTTGAAGGGGGCACATCTCAAATGCCTCTATGCTACTGCACAAAGCATAAGAAATAAACAAGAGGAGTTACACATATCTGCCAGCCTTGAGGGCTATGATGTTGTTGGTATCACTGAGACACAGTGGGATGGCTCCCATGACTACAGAGTAGGGATGGCAGGGTACAAACTATGTAGGAAGGACAGGAAGGGCAGAAGAGGAAGGCATGTCACCTTCTACATCAGTGACCAGCTGGAGTCCATGGAGCTTCACCTAGAGATGGATGAGGAACTGAAACACCCTATGGGTTAGAATCAAAGGAAAGTAAGGGGCAAGTGGTATCAAAGTCAGGGGCTACTACAGGCCACCCAACTTGTATGACCAAGTGGATGAGGCTCTCTTTGCACTTGCAAAAGTGCAGGGGTGGCTCATGACAATGTTCCAATCAGAGGAACCACCTTCCCAGGAATAAAATAGCATCCTTACCACTGCAGTTTTCAAGATGCAGTTTGACAGGCTGCTAATCTCATCTAAGCTCCCTTTTCCACGTAACTTTGGACCGGTTGATCATTCAAGTTTCCTCCCAGCCTGTGCTATTTGAGGATTCTATGTTTCTATGACACAGGATGATACCCACTTAGTCAGCCAACAGTCACAGACAAACAGCATTAGGAAGCCACTAATATTTCTAAGACAAACCAAGCAGAAAATAGTGTAAGACTTTCATCTAGAATTTCAAAATGGATGGCAAACTCCACAAGATTTTGGACCCATAAGTAATAATCAAATTATAACAGGAAAATCATTGTTTTCACATAAAACTGAAGTACATGTCTCTTACAGGTATATACAGTGCAAACAATGTGACTTTTCCAGAATAACGATAGGTCCCTTTAAAAACCAAGAAAAGCTGGGCTTGAGTTTTTAGTTCAACAACATAAAATCTGATTTAAAAGAAGAATCATCTTAGGGAAATCCATTTATAGGTGCGTGGAACTATTTGACATTTCAGAAGCGTGGCATCAATAGTAGCTGATCAGATTCACTTGACCTGAAAACCTCAGAAATCAAATACAGCAACTGTAGACATTATTCCCAGAAGGAACTGTTCACTCAGCTTGGGCTCACTGATGTTTTTAAAAAGCAAATTAATTTTAAAAATTACCCTTCATCAATGCTTTAATGCAATTTATATGCTATACATTTCAATAAAACCCACGTGTTTAAAGAACAACAGTAAGATAAGAATAAAGGAAGACGCTTAAAACAAGCTCTGAGAATTTAAGAGGCTGTTTTCACCTAAAAGATCTGAACATTCAGCATTTCTTTACCCTGAAAGACAATGCATAAAACTTATATCTTTTTAAGGGCAAATATATAATTAATTAGGTTTACAGTTTACATTTTATCATATGATCAAATCATTTTGAACTGATTATCTACCACAATTCAATCCATCTCTTCCTTAATTTTCTTCTCTAATTATACATGCATTACTTAGAACTCGCTCTGACTTTAACATTTGTACAGCTTGGGGATCAAGTATCAGCCCTTTCAACCCAAGCACTTTGTTCTTTGTCCAGTCCTCTGTCACATCATGTGCTATTAACGATTTGATGAATGAAATGAAAGCATGTGACCACCTACCCACACACCTTGGCAGAGGTGCACTCCACACACGCCGACCACCTCCCAGGCAAGTAAGTTTATTAGCACCTTCCAGGCGATATCCAGGGAAACAAGAAAAGATCAAAGAATCTCCAACGCCAAAATGAAAACCGATTCGCCTGCTGAAGGCAGGAACACCAGGATCGTCACACGGTTCCAGATCGTATTCTGCAGACAATAAAACAGAACAGGTAAAGAAATGGGACAGGCTGTCCACATGAAAAAAACAAGCAAAATAAAACAAGAGGCTGACTTACCAGATTAGTTTCATTGTGTCAGTACCAGACACTCAGAAAACATGCGTTTCAGAGCTGTATTCTTTACTAAAACCGAGAACTCCTTCTACGTCTGTTACAGCTACACACAGAGTCATTATGTACCTATTATATCCAAATCACACCCATGTATTTTCTTCATTTCAAAGGCTGTAATCAGCTTGCACTGTAAGCAGTTTACTATAATTTGTTTGATTACATCCTTTGTATATAAATCTTGCTTAATTTCGTCAACACCCAAAGAGCTATAGAGATGAGACTTAGAGTTAAAATCATTGTGTAATGAAGAAAATCTAACGAAGAATAAAGCGGAGTCAGGTGAGCTGGAAGACATATGACCACGTTTGCAAGAAGTGTGCTTCAGTTTCCTAAGCTTCACTCTTAATCAGGCAATCTCTATTTGGATACCTTTGCATGTTGTCACCCAACTGAAACCAATTTTGTAGAATTAAAGTCTCATGTGCTTCATTTTTTGTCTCTTTTGTAACTATGCATCAGAAATATTTCAGGTGGAGTGAGAACAAAGTAATGGGGAAAAAATCAGGGCTGTCACAGAAAGACTACTTCAAACTCAGGAAATGCTGCACCATCCTTCACCCTTGCAGAGTGTGCTGGAGAGGGATCGCTTTGTCTTTACTGTTTTGTGGTGAAGGTTCTCCTTTAGACTACTAAGCATTGTTTGAGAAAAGATGCTGAAAAAGATCAGCTTTACATCTAATGTCAGAAGCCTTCAGAACACAATCCAAGAGACCTCAGAGTTTACTTTGGAGAGAGACATTTCTGGTAACTGGCAAGAAAGCCTTTTTCTAAAGTATTGGAAGTAGGAGGTAGAGTCAAAGCTACGTAGGTCGAGAAAGAACCTACATTTACTAAATGGAAGAAACTAATCCAAGATTAAGGAGTGTTTAGAGTTGGCTTATAAAGAAATCCTTCCCTGTAGGAATTGTATTGGGGGGAAGGAATCTTAAGCAACACAACGCTTTGTTGAACGAAGTTGTAAGGTTTGAAAGCACAACCTACTACCTCTGCTCAACACTACAGAGGTGGAGACACCTTGTGTCAGACCATTAAGCAACTGAGAATTTTCACATCACCAACATCCTTTTCAATTTGTTAGCCACATTTATAAACCTTACAATTTTCCTATGACACAGACTAGTCGTGGTTTTTACTGGCTCTTCATAATGTTTCTGCTACAGTAGGTAAAAACAGTGTCTGGCATAAGTTTCTGGTCATTTAGCAGAATGGAAAATCTTACCTGAAAATGTTATGTTGAAGCCTTCATAAGAAATTGAAAAATCAGATATAAATCGAAGCTGTGCGGTAAAATTTCCGAAGAGGCCTGCGTTAATTGTAGGGGGCAAGACTGAGCCAGTCAGCCTGGCTACAGGTTCTGTGAAGCTGCCATCTTCAGTGATGAGCAAATAGTCATGAGAGCTCTCAAGGTGAAAGGTATGGAATACCAGCTGTACACCTTTGAAAAGATTAAGGGGTGGGGGGAGAAAACCATTGAATAGAAAGCTTGTCTCTTCCTTTATATATTGCTGACACAGCAAGTCAATTGTACATTACATGGAAAGACCCACATACAAGGTCAAAGCAGACCCAAGGGTTACGTATGACCTCTCCTATCTTCTGGGACAAGTCCATTATTTCATGCATTTAACCTCTTCTACTCACTACACGTTTTTCTGAGCCTCAAACACATTTTCTCTGTTAATTGTTCAAATACTGCTTCTTTGCAAAATAAAACCAAACTAGAAGCAACCATTTGAAGACATTTATTTTGGGACATGAAACTTCCTCCAAAGAATGTCAGAGAGCACGGATTTAACTCAATTACTAGAAGGTATTTTTTAGTGTTTGTGAGTTTGTTGAGCAGAGACATGACATAGGTACAGATGCAATTCCTATTAGGTACTTGCCTTTGCCGTGCGACACTTCAATAGTCCATGTGCAGTTTAAAGAGTTGGGATAAAAATCAGGAAAACCTGGAGAAAGAACTGTTCCGCTCCTCCCATGAATATATCCACCACATAAAGCTAAAGAAGAGAAAGGAAAAGGGAGGACAAATCCCAGCAGAAATTATACAGAAGTCCTGGGTTTTATTTTAAAAATACCATCCTGTTTCATTTTTTTGAACTACTGTTAAGAAGAGACAGATCTGAAATGAAGATGTTAACTCATCCAAAGCCATCACATTCATATTTGACAACAAATAATTTTATCCAAAACGAAGACATTAATTCATCTAAAGCCACAACATTCATATTTGAAAACAATTTGCTTCTTGAATTGGTCCTTAAAGAGTTTACTTTTTATCTACAGCCTCTCCTGCTAGTCAGGAGACTATGAAGATGAGTAAAACTTTTCTTGCAGAGTACTGCAAACAATAATTCCTATTTAAGACTAAAGTTTTTGGTCACTACCTGAACATTCAAATAATTAGCAACAACTTTTCATGCACTACTATTTAGAAAGGAAAATATTTATAGTTTTATGGAAATATTATGGTTTTATGGCTAAAAATTTAAAAAAGAAAGTAATTTTTTATATAATATAAATATTTCTCTCTATCTGATTTCTTCCATGATGGTCAGGGGAAAAAAAAAGGTGTTTTTTCTTCTCATTCAAAGATTCAGATTGCCCCATCGTGAGTAACCTATTTGGAATAGGATATTTTAAAAGATACAGGAACTGTGCCAGGAAGCATTTTACACACACTAGCATTTGCTAAACGAGGCTGTTCAAATTTGCATGGCAAATTAATTAAAGTTTAAGACTTGCGTGTTGAATTTCTCGTTGGCCTTATAAATACAGCATGCCTGTGCTTTTCACTCATCTGATGCTGTCCAGCTTTGTTTGCCTCATTTATATTTTTTAAAATATTAATAAACTAAATATTTAATGGCAAACTAACAGAGCATTAAGATGCTTTTGAGTCTTTTTTCTCACACAGAGAGGCTGCACTGTAAAACAGATGGCAAATATACATGTAAGCACATATCTACCTATGTGAAAACAGGTGGAATTATACATTAAGTCCTGTAGTACTACTCACTGTAGTAAGTAGGGGGAATGCTGGAATTCCTCTAATTCTTATTGCTTAGTTTTTCTAAAGCTCTGCTTTGTATTAGGTGTGTGACACCATCAATTCTCAGTTCAGCAGTGGCCCATTCTGAGACCTGTTTTTCTGCTGGTGAACACAGAGCTCTACCTTCCTCTGAACATCAGAAGAACTTGACACTTACCATCACAGCTGGGCAACGCATGATTCCACTGATGGTTTCGTTCACATATGAGCGGTTCTTCGTCACTCAGTGTATACCCTGGATCACAGCTAAAAGTTACTGTGGAACGGATATTAAAGTTGTTACCATGGCGATGACCATTCACGGGAATCCCAGGGTCAAGACAGGAATCTGATTCTAGAGTAACACCTGAAACATATAAATTGAATTTATTTCCCCCAGCTCTTTGGGTTTTTCCCTCCAAAAAGCAAGCAGAAAAAAATCAGAACATCACACAAAATGAGGAAGGTAGGATGGTGAAAATGCTCCCAGATACTTGTTAGTCTTTCAGGAGAAGAGATGTTCCCTAGCTGTTATCACAGGTTTTCAACATTTGGCCTCATTTTATGCAGAAGCCATAATGAAACAGGAAAAAATGGGAATTTTAAAGTATGTCTTAGCAAACAATGGGGAAAAGAGCCAATGCAAGCACTGCATAGCTGGAACTATTGGATGACAATAAATTGCCGAGTATAAATACAAGTTTTCCTAGTATATAAATACTATTTGATTATTTAATCACTTCAATTTCTGATACTGCAGGATAATTCGATTTTCCTTTGTCACAGTATTAGTTATTTGATTTAGGATAAAGCAGTATGAAAAAAGCACAACTGATGATCTCAGGAACTGCTTTTTAATGCCTACAGATACTACTCTACGCATCAAAAAGACAATGAACATAGTTTACATGATTGTATAGCTCTTTTACAACAGGAGCCTTTAGTAATTATATCTTAGAGTTGAGATTGAATAGCGTTTGGTAAATAAACCTGGAGCTCTACTCTGAACAAGGGGAAAAAAAATCCCTCTAAAATTATCAAATGGAGGCTCATTAACCACATATTACCCATTACGCTTACAGTGATAGCAAACAATTGTAGAGCTTAATCATGTAATGAGCTATAATGGGTACAGACAAGGGAATAGAGACTATTGGGATGAAAGTCATTTGTTTTATTTTACTAAGTGTGATAGGTTGACTTTGGCTGACTGCCAGTCCCCTACCCAGATGCTTTCACACTTCCCTCCTCAACAGTACAGGGGGATATAAAAATAAGACACAAAATAAAATTGAATAGCTCATGATTTGAAATGAAGATGGAGATCATTCACCAATTACTGTCACAGTCAAGTCAGACTTGATTTGAGGAAGATTTAACTTATTGCCCATTCCAAATAATTGGATAGTGAGAAATAAATGCCAAACCAAAATTACTCCACCTACCTCCCCACTCTCATGTTGGGTTTGCATGGCAAGGTTTTGGTAGCAGGGGGGAGTCTCATTATGTTACTATCATTTTAATTGGCAATAATTGGATGAAGTTCCCCTAAATGGAGTCTGGTTTACCCATGACAATACTCAGACTCAGTGTGAGTGATCTCTCCCTGTCCTTACCTTACGTAAGGACATAAGTATTTTGCTATGTTATCCCCTGTCCAGGTGAGAAGGATTGTGATAGAGGAGCTTTGTGGGCATCTAGCAGTCAACCAAGGTAAACCCACCACAACCTCTTTCTTCTCCTCACTCACCTATGCAGCATTAATTCCTTACTTAAACATCTTACACAGTGGTGCTGTCAGCTCAGCTGATGATGTCAGTCTATTTGAGCCATCTGGAACAGGCTTTACCTGGCACAGGGCAGCCCTGGCCTCTCTTCATAAAAGCTACCCCTGCAGCTCCTCTGTAATTAGGTGATTTCCTCCTACACCTGACACATCAACTCAGGCACCTGAATGCACTGAGGTAGAAGGTCTGTAGGTTTGGGAGGTTGTTCTCTCCTGAATGAGAATCTGAGGGTTGGAAGCAGGACTACAAAACAAAAATATCATAGACAATGGCTCTACCTACTCCCTACTGCCCCTAGCTATTCTTAGATCTCAGTGAGGATTTGGATTTGAAAGGTTGATCTGGTTTCACGAGGTAACCCTGACATGCTTAAATTCTAGATGAGTAAGTTTCTTCTAGACTTGACTACACGCTCCTAATGTGAATGTGCCATGGTAGAGTACACAGTGCATTTTTAAGCCTCCATCTGTCTTAATTGATTAGTAGGGACTCAAGGAACCATTTTAAGTCTTATTTTCTATGTAACCTAAATAAATGGACTTCGTTCGTGAAGATTTGATAAGCAGGTCATTTTATCCTGCAATGTAATCATTCTCTTTCAAAGGAACAGAACACACAACGCAAACTACACAGCAAATTTCCAAACAAAAGATTTAGTCCATAACAAAGAATTGGAAACCACAGAGAGGCATTCTCAGACACCTCGCCCTGTTAATATTGACATTTCATCAACTATTTATCAACCCGCTGGTCGCTCTATTAGGTGCTGCATTGATTATCAACATGCACATTTTGCAAACACAATTACAGAAGATTTTTAGAATGTGGTTTAACCACTACGACCTATTAGATACCTCAAAATGAAATCCTTTGGTGCTGTAATGCCTGAGGCATACAATGCCTATACGGACACAAATACTACATCATGGTATATGTGACACACTTCTATTTTTCCCTTCACAGAGCAAATAGCTAAAATTATTAGAAAAATGGAATGTTAATGTGTAAATTTACTAAGAGACAGTTAATTACACAAAACAGATGCAGAAAAGAAGCCTGGTAAGAACAGCAAGCAAAACCTGGTTGTGTACCATACCCATAGCTTTACCTATTCATGCTAGCGATGAAAGCGTTTCAGCTGGAAGCTAGAGTTGTAGTTGCCAGCAGTAGAGAACCATTCAGATTAACAATAGGGCAGATGACAAAACCTGAAGTGTTTGTTGCAACTGTAATCACTTCACCTACAGCAAACTTCTATATTTTCTCTGAAAGATTTCTAAAAGCCTTAGAGGATCCTAGATTCATCAAGTTTGGAAAAGACTTTTGAGATCATTAGTGCAACCATCTGCACTTGAAACCCCTAACCACTAAAGCATCTCATAAATGTCAACACAGAGCTATTTCCACCCGTTTCCATTACCTAATCCACAAAACCAGTTAACCCGACATGAGAGCCATTAGGGTGGCTTGATAACATCTGCTCTTTTCCAAACTACAGTGTTCCTTCTCTCATTGTTTATCAGCTTGAAACTAGTATAACCAGCGAAGATAAAACAACGTCCTTGATTTTTCTGGTCCTCATCTTCTCCCCCCCCTCCCCATTTCTTCTTTGTTTGATAGGTGTGTGTGTCCTCCTGAAATTGTTCCAAACTTTCCCACCGTTTTGAACTTGGAGACATAATTTTCAGTGGAGTGGACACTGCTTCTGCTTTAAGTGTATAACACAGGGAATCCAAACAGTGCCTCATGAATAAAACATCTTTAGTTATCTCAGTATTATGGGCACTATCCTCTCGCCATAAGCTGGGTATTTATGTTGTAAACATTCCCTTCATCTTATTAAGGTGGGTCAGGAATGTCTCCAGAAAAGGAGACTCCACAACCCCCCTGGACAGCCTGTTCCAGTGCTCCGGTACCCTCACTGGGAAGATGTTCCTGCTGATATTGACAGGGAACCTCCTCTGTTACAGCTGGCACCCACTGCCCCTTGTCCTATCACTAGGTGACCTTGAGAAGAGCCTGGCTCCATCCTCCTGACACCCCCCCCTCCCACATTTATAGATATTAACACTTAAAATGTTCTGAATCTTTTCTTCATACCCAGACTATTCACAAGGATTATTTTTTCTTGAAATGAAAAGCCAGTAAGCAACTGGCTTTTCTCTTATCTTTGCTAAAACTGAATGTGGGCTGTCTGAATGATTACAACAATTTGTGAAGTCCATGAAAGTCACTTATTTAAGGGTAAAACAGTTCTTATCAAAACCAAATAAAATAAAAACTTAGTTGTAGTTGCTATCAACAAAGGGTTACCTTTACCTTTTCTATTACTGATCACATTTCAACACTCATTTTGATATATCTTTTTTAAATTACCTAAAGGGAAAGCTTTTATAGGCATGTGTGGTCCTGTCTTTAAAGAAATTTCCATGACTTTGGAAGCAAATTCTAATGTACTCACCAAGTGCATGGTAATATGGTTTGACTACTGTACCAATGCCTACCTAAAATACATCCCTTCAGTTTCTCAGACATAGCTCGGTGTGTGTTAATCCATAAACACAGATTTAAGAGCTCAGTTTGAAAATTATGTTCTCTTGTTTAAGAAACGATAGATTTCAGAAGTACCATATGAAAAGGTATTTCGTATTGCCTTTACATCAAGGGAATCTACTTCACAGAATGTGATGCTGGAAGAAAAACCACCCCGAAACCACATAACTAGGGAAGCTGAAAGATCAGGAAGATGAGGCATGCTGGTGAAAAGAATACAGAGGCATTATCCTTGACAACGTTCAACACTTTGTCAGTAATTTTACTTGAAGAATATTGTAGACACTCTCATTTTGTTTTGCTTAGATATGTAAGAGTTAACCTACACTCTCTTGCATTAACTAATATAAGTGCCATCTAAACGCTTCATTACAGGCACCTCAGGTGGGGAATTAAAAAATTACCTTCACAGCTGAAGTACATTAAAGGGGTCACAGTTTTATTAAAGCTCTATTCTGTGCATATTTTAGCTTAGTTGAGCATTACTGCCATCTGAGAAGGAACTTGATATAGCTTTTTATTTTAAGTAAAAAAAGAAGATCCTTCTGCCTCGCTGGTTTATCAAATTATGACTATAATTGGAAGGTTTTTTGAGCTCTTCCAAGTAAGAGTTACTTGAATTACCTAAGGAAATATCCAGAAACTTGTCTCAAAACTTACAATTGACTGTTTTTTCTTTTAAAAGTGTAAGAAATGAGAAACAAATAGACGTTCTGTTGTGATAGCTTTAACATTAACTACTTCTGTAGTTAAGCCTGCAAGGACAATCAAAATCTAATTTTGGAATTCCCTGCTCCTGGCATCCTACGTAACACCTCTAATAGGTCTTTCTGTCTGGTTTTCTTTGAGGACACTGATTTAAACTGCTTAGTACTTCAATATAAATGGTTATTGTACCTCCCTTCGCTCTGGCAATAGAGAAGTGTCAAGGAAGGATGCACATCTGATACCCACTGCAGAAATGAAGAGCCATTCTGTAACAACTATCAGCTGCATTATGAGAACAAGCACAATACAAAGCAACATGGAGGGTTTCTTTTCTTTGAGAAACCTTGCATGAGAAGAAACCAATATGAACAGTGAGGTTGTGACTGACTTGAGGAGTCTTGTTGGCCACCTACACTGACCCTAAGTGTTCAGCCAGCTTTCTCTTCACAGCTTGCCCTGGGAATATGGGTGTACCCATTCCACTTGGTGACAGGTAACAACTCTGACTATAGGTTTCTTTGGTCTTTGAGATCCTTTCACAGGTAAAATAGACCTTATCAACCCATTCAGAGCTGGTAGATATAGCGAAGTGCTTCTACAAGGTCCAAAGCTGTACTGCATAGTGTCTAAAATAACTACTTGTCCACACATAGGCGATCAAATACAGCCCCTGGATCCTGATTCAGTTCAATTGTACAGAATTGCTCCCTGGACTCTACTGATAGTCTCAATTCTTCTCAGTACTGCAAAATGTATTGAACTCGAGAAACAGAGAGAAAGAAATGAGGGGGAAAAGAACTAAACCCCCTAAAGGACAATATATATTGACACATAAGGGTACATTATTTGAAATTACTTTCCATTTCATTAGTCTAGTCCACAATTATTCTGAATAGCAAAGAAGACCACACAAAGACAAAAATTTCCAAATTAATTAATAGTTTCAGAATTATCTGTCAGTACAGACTAAACACAATTTGTTCTTACACAAATACAATTACTGGAGAGTGTTTGCTCACATTCATCTGCTCATTTTCAAATGTAATGCTATTTCTAAAATCAAATAAAAATCTATCAGAGGAAAATCATACTTACTCTCATAGTGAATCATAAAACCAACACTGGAACGACTGTTGTCGGTAGTAAACAGCAGATACATGTAATTTCCAGTACTGATAAGGAACTGGGGTGCTTGTGTGCCATGGTACTCTCCAATCAACGGTGATGAGCTAGTGGGTCCATCCCTGACTTCCAAAGTATCATAATTAACTTCAGTCTGAAATCTGAAAAGGAATATGCATGTCAGCTGGTGGGGAGATGAATGGTGTTATTTCTTTGGACTTTTAGAAATGCAACCAATGTTCCATCAGTAATATCACACATAAACAATTGCATCTCTAAGGATTCATTGATGCATGACTGAGGATAAAAATTAATGACAGTTTTATGCCCCTCTTTCCTTGCTTTGTTGTGTCTGCTATCATATAAAATTCATATCCTTTGGATCAAGCACGTGACTAAAGGTCAGAAAAACATGCAGTGGGGAATCTGGGTACAAATATCCAAACCGTCTCAAAGAAAACTGCATTTTGAAGATCCAAGAAGTTTCTTGCCTCCAGGCTAAACATCAATAACATTTCATTATTCCATCTCAATAATTTAATCAATAGATATTTGCTCCTTGGCTAAAGCTAGTTTACATATTTGACTCGTAATGCTTTTTCTAATAGACAGCTACTTGATTTTCAAATGATTATTCTTCTCCTATGAAGTTTTCTCCTATGAAGTAGTAAAAAAATACTAAACCCAAATAGTTATAGTTGATTTTTAATATCAAATAACTTCAAAATCAAATTGGAGAGTGAGTGTCTGTGTCACTCACTGAACCACATCACATTTCTCCGGTTCATAAAGGATTTCTATGTGTGCAGTTGTCCACCACTAGTTGTTCCTACATCAAACAGCTCAAATCTGTTCTTCCTGTAGATGAGCCTTTGATGGCATTCTATCCATCAGACAGATAGTTTGTGGTTACATCAGCTGCCACGAGTAAACCTTACAGACATCACTTTTCCCATCAGTGAAGTACATGCCATTGCACAGATATCTATACTGGTCTCAATATATTTGCCTTCAAACCCAACGTTATTTTAATAAGATGTTCATCTTTCAGAAACGGGGTGTGTTCTGAATTTATACTCTATACTCTTCCCAGGATAACTTTGCAATTCCATCTTTTCCCATAGGGCTAAGTCAACTGCTGAGAGCTACAGACTGTGACCCTATTCCACCCACCGCTATTTTTCAAAGGCAGTGCCCTTAAGCTGTCTTGCCGATATGGGACACGTGGTTAGTGGGTCTGGAGATTAGAAACTTTGTTCTTGTAAGTAAAGACAAACAAAAATTATTAAACATTTGGAAAAGGGAATATCATTGATTAGGAATGTTCCATGTCACAGAATGAGCAAGTTCCCCAGCCAGCATGTATTTTATAAACCAATCAGTTCTGTTGTGTGAAATCAACTCCAGACGTATCAGCATCAGCTAGATCAGATTTAGAAAGTATTAGTTGTGTCTACAGCTCTTTTTTTAACCACTCCCTGAAAACAAGCACATTCAGAAATCAGAAAGTATTTGTTTGCTTAACTATCAGAGATGATGACTGCTTGCAAACTGACTTAGCCCTTCATACTTTGCCTTTCTCTTCACAGAGAGAAGTCTCTAGAATAATTAGTGTGCTTTCAACCGAGCTACCCACTGTAGCTGGATGTTGAGTTCTTTCACTGCTATTTATCCCCTCTGACAGTAGCATACAGGGCTTGCAGGCTTGGTAGGACAGTAATGAACAGCAGGATCAGTTTCTGTCAGTGCAGCCAACTAGCATGGCACAGCCTATACTATAACCTGTCTAACGGGGAGATGCTACTCAAACGTCCCGAGTGTTTGCTTGCCCACAGTAACTCCTGCCCATGCTTGATAATTATTTGGGAGCATGCTATTTGGCAAGCTCAAGAATGTTAGAGACTATTTCACAACCATTTCACTCAAACACATGAATCCTTGTGCCTGGGAAGGTTGTCTTGTTCTGTTTAATTTACCAAATAAAGAGAGTACTTGACAGTTCCTCAGTACTTTTCCATAATTCCACAGATTATACATTGTTGACCCTGCAGTGAAAGGAGAAAAACACACCGCTGGGCTGATCTCAATACTTTATTTGTAGTGCTAATGAACAGACTCAAGATCAATAATTCAATAGTACAATTCTTTTGACAGTTAAATTTGGGGGGGGGGTGGGAACTAATTATCAAGAATTCTCTCAGCCAGGAGTTGCAGCTTTCTTCAGCAGGGTGGGATGACAACAGTGGGTTGGCAAGGAAACTGAAAAACAACTCCTAGAGGAACTGAAGCTTCTTAGGTAATTTTTATTCCCAGTAGGTTTTTGCACATCTCAAATTTTGAAATTTCTTTCTAGTTCACTTGTCTGGGTTACAGAGTTGGGTTTTTCTGTTGCAGTGGTGTTTTGCAATATTTGCGTTGTCATCAAAATGATAAATCCAGAGAAATCATTATTGAAAGTACTGTAAACTCACTGAAATTAGCTAACAAGCGTTGCTTTTTGGCTTGACATCTGTAGTAATTATTGGTATACTTATGTTAGTGAGAGGTAGGACATTCTTCAAATATTCTCAGATCATTTTAAAAACCTATGCTCTTCCCAGGATAGCTCAGCAGTTCCACCTTGCCCTTTAGTATGACCAGCAGGTCTTGACTCAGCAATATCAGTACCTCCCCTCTTGCCTGACTTCTTACATTGAAAGCTGTTGTGGAAATGTGCAATGGAAGGCATCCTTAAAGATCTGCCAGCTCCCAGCTCTGTTGTGTTCACTTGTGGCTGAGGATTGTTTCCCATGAGGTCCTAGTAACTAAATCCTCATAAGGGAGGTGTTTTCCTTCCTTCACCATCTTCATTGCTCTACGCTGGACACCCTCCAGCAGCTCTGTGTCCTTCTGGAACTGAGGGACCCAGAACTGGACACAGTACTCCAGATGCGGTCTCACTAGAACAGAGAGGGAGAAGAACCTCCCTTGATCTGCTAACCACTCCCCTTCTGATTCCCCCCAGGATGCTGTTGGCCCTCTTGGCCACAAGAGCACACTGCTGGCTCATCTGCAAATTCATTTTTAACTTGTAATTTTCTGCTTGTGGAATCCTACTGTGAGAGTCACCTTTCTTTTTCTTGTTTGGGTTCTTGACATTTTTCTTCTCCCGTGTTAAAACAATGATGTGCACTCACACATTAGTTGTTTGACTTTATGGCTCTCACCTGTCAAAAGTGATCTTAATAGAATGTCCTGGTCTTGCTTCAATCACCCATTCACAATTAAGTGAATCCTTATAATATCCTGGCCACCCTGGTGGTAAGATAACACCACTTAATGCTGTCAAATGTCCACCACAAGGTGCTGAAAGAGAAATGGACACTCGTATCATACACAGTATTTCTAGAGAATAATATATATTTACAAACCTTAAAATTTCAATTAAAAAGGATAGAAAAATAAGTTTAATATACAGCACAACTACATTTCCTACTTGATATTATGAGCACTTAGTTTCTTGAGCATTATTGTCCCACAATGTATTTTATCATAGCTCATTACGTGTATCTTCTTACACAGAGCACAGCACTACATTCTGCCAGCCTTCCTTCTGTAGGAAAGCAAATAATCTAATTTAAAAATAGTTTAGCATCATTTTTTTAATCTCTTAATATGATTCAACAGTATATGGAATTATATAATAGTTACAAGTAGTTTTTTATTAATTGTATTTATTTTACAGTACCATTCAGTAAATTTTTGAGTAAGCATTCGGTTCAGTAGAACTGATTGCACAGCACCGTGTCCAGTCAGGATGACGCCTTCCCTCCAATGGCAGACACTCCCCATTCTCTCTGGCCAGTCTGTTTCAGTGTTTGGTCACTCACAGCAAATGATTTTTCATATGTTTAAACATAATTTCTTGTACTTTAGTTTATGCCCATTGCCTCTTCTATCACTGGACATGACTGAAGAGTCTGGCTGTGTGATCTTTAGGCTGTCTCTTTTAATATACATTGATAAGATACCTCCTGAGCCTTTTCATCTTCCATCTAGACTACCAAAAATCAGTAGTTTTAATACAAAGCTTTGTAAAAAATAATAAATGAGAGGTTATTTGATTTCTTTAACAGGTTGCACTTTTCCCAGACAGAAGAAAGTGGGGAATAAAAGCAACTCACACATCATGAAACACATCAAACACTCTCTGAATTTGTCTGATGTAAAATAGCATTTACACATGCAAATTTAATGAAGTATAAAACCTATTCCATGGCATGTTTTAAATTAGTCACATTAAAAACAAGAACAAACAGAAGAGAGCTGATTCTCATCTGAACGACCAACAACAGTGGCTCAGAAATCCCTGACAACTAAATTAACCTAACTAGCAAGGTTGTTTGGCCCATGATGTCACCCAAAGCAGAAACTCTTTCAGTTTTCAGCTAAAAATAGAATCCACATCAGAAAGGAGCACATTCTGCATGTAACTTTAAAGAACTATTCATCCATCAATAATAAAGGCAAAATATAGTCTAACAACTCGTTCTTTCTCCTTACTAAACTCTAGGAAAACATTCAAAGAAAGGATAAGTGAGCAGTACTCAGATATTTTCTTAGACCATTATTAGTTATTTTTTTCCTCTATAATATTTTTATCAAAATTTTGATAAATATTTTGGATTCATCATCTATGGAAATAAAATCTGGATCCTCACACACGTAACTTGAACCAGTCTGACACAAACTGACCTGTCAAGCTGCCTAAATAGGAGAACGCATTAAAGTTACATGATCCTCCTCCTTAAGTAACTGCAATGACATTAAAATTAATGGAGGTGTGAGACTGACAGCCATTAGAAGGTTTCAGTTAGCTTATTCAAGAAAATAATTGAGTGTCTGGATATGTAACCAAAAAGATTCACAACTTGTGAGTATTACCTTTAACACTCACACTCAAAGGGTTTATTAAATACATTCATACTTCTTGCCTTAGGACCCATCACCACTAAATAGCAAATAATCTGCTTAGTTCTTTTTTTGCTCACAGTGTTTCATAATAAAAATAAGTTCATCCAAAGTATCAACTGATTTAAGTCAATTTATTCACCTAAGTGAGAATTAACAAACACATTTGGCACTTTGGGGAGAGTATAATGAATATTAAAGGTAGCTTTGCTTTTCCCTGTATTTTTCAGGAAAAAAAGCTCTGCAGGCTATTAGGTGACATTCAGAATTTCAGGTTTACTCTTGTTCTGAAAATACTAGAAGGTGGAAATTTTTAAGAACGATTTTTAAATTGTAACTTCACTTTTCTATGGGGTAGATAATTAAGTTCTTCAGTATGCTACAGCCAGAACTGTTACCACGGCTATAATTCACAAGCAAGGCATAATGGTGACAATCAGAACTTGAAAAGAATAGCAACCAGATATTACAAAAGCTAATTTATTCCAAGAATATAAAAGCAAGGTGTCTTGTTTCTATTATTGCTCTCTCATTTCACTGGAAAAGCATTAAGACAAATTGATAACTTCAGCTAAAGCACTGTTATTTATGTGTGAAATGTAAGAGGTAAGCTAAATTTAAATAGTTTCATTATTCAAACTGTAGACGGATGTCCTGGTTCGAGTTAGAAGCAAACTAATTCTGTTCAGTCACTTTATTTTCCAACTCAGTCTCTTCTAAGTAACTGAACTTTCTGAAGTTAATGGCATATTTCTGCAGCATCTGCTTCTCCAAGTGGTAACACTTGATATTTTCAGTTGTTACCCAAAATTGGGATGCAGGAGGGCTTTTGCTTATACTTGCCCCTAAGGAAACCAAATCCACTGCTAAATCCCTGTGTGCCACAATGAGGACAGTCGATGTTAGAGACCACACCTGCAGGGCAGGGTGGAGAGGACAAACGGCCCCAAGCTGATCAACATTCCATTCCATAGATGGCATATTCAGTATAAAGCTGGGGGACCACAAGGGTCAGCATTTTTTCCTCAGTGACTGGCATCTGAGAGGACTCCGACTGTTCTGCCTTCCATTATAATCTGTGCATTCCTGTGCCCACAGCATCAGTAGTCACAGTGAGGTAAGAAACGTTTGGGATTGGTTTTCTAGATAGTTGGATGCATTCCATTTTAGAAGTAATAGTACTTTCATGAAAGCTGTTTTAGTTTTCTTTTGCAATCCATAAATCCTGCTCTATTATTCCCCTTCTTTTCCCATTTGGGAAGAAAGGGGTAAATAGAGAGCATCAGCCATTCACGTAGTGCCTGGCCTACACACAACCCTTAACAGTGCAAATTACAAATTGTGCCCTTACCTTCACAACGTGGGACAGCAGAGCTCCACACCACATTTCCATCTTGCATGATACATGTTATGGATTCAGAACCTTGGGTTTTCACAAAGCCATCATCACAGTGGAAGGAAACAGAACTTCCCAGGAGAAATCTGTCTCCAAAACGCCTCCCATTTATAGGAATACCTGGATCATGGCACTCATTCTGACCAAAAGCTGATAAAATAGTAGTAATAATAAGAGTATTAATATAAATCTTGACAGGGCAGGATGATGGATTGGAGTGGAAAGGTACATACAATTGCATATGTGTTAAGAGTCATAAGTGGGGTCCCCCAGGACTCAATATGATAGAGGCAGTGCTGCTTAATATCTCTATCAATGACTTGGAAAGGGAAGTGAGTACACCATCAGGGGCACTACCTTTAGTCACCTTAGTTCCCACTATGAAGGCCTATGTGCTCTCAGGTGTTTCTAGCACATAAGGCATGCATTAAGCTCAGTAGTACCATTAATAAGAGTGGTTGAAAGCTCTTTTGCATAATACCTACGTGATCAGGATTCCCTATGAGTACCTTATTCCCAACTTCAAATAGAAATGAGATTGGTTCTGTCACAACTTGTCTTTAGATCAGCAGGACAGCAAATGCAGACATAAAATAGGAGATTCTTACTTGTGTAAGTGATATTAAATCCTCTTCCAGTGGTAGAGTGATCTGATTGAAATTCAAGTCTTACTATGTGCCCACTGCTGGCCAGTTGAGAAGGGACCTCATTGCCAGAAAATGTGCCAAGAGGTGGTAAATCTGAAATCCCATCATCTTTCACTGTAAGGTAATCAAACTGAGGTTCCACATCAAAGTCATTGAAAATCAGATGGATTCTGCTTCCTGGCTCTGAGATGATTAACCAAACACAGTTCATATTGTTCCCATATTCCTCGGGATAATTTGGAGACAGGATAATTCCAGACGGCGTGGTGAAGTTGAAGAAACACGAGACTAAAGAAAACAAAACATAAATTCTCAAAGGACTATTCATCCATAAATATTATAAATGCTACTCTCTATTTGTTTTTATTCCTGCAAAACATTGGCACAATTAACAATAGTCTCTACTCTAATTCCATATCAGATATGTTTGGATACATTATAGTAATTTTCATGCTTCATTAGGATATCAGAATAATTCAATCTTTACTTATGCGGATCTGCAGACTGGATTGCATTGCGAAAATCAATGTGTATGTGCCACAGAGTCCTTTTGAACACTGATAAGCTGTTAGGAACTGCTCATTTAGAGTCTAAATTCAATACACATTTACATTAAGAGCATTAAATAGTTCAATTAAAAATAAGATGGAGGAAAACCATTCTAAAACAGTCATACATGGTGTTCCCAATAACTGAATTACTATTGAGCCAAGTAAAGAAACCTCTTGGGACTGAAAAAGCCTTCAAGCTCTTTTGAAATGATTTCCTGCTGGGAAGCCACAAATGCCAAGGAAAGAAAGAGACTGAGTTCAGGAATATAATACAGAAAAAAAATAATCTTACAAACACAGCTGGGTTTGTTGCCAGACCACTGGTTGTTTTGTTGACATGTAATCGTTCTCTCTCCCACCAGTTCAAAAGCTGCTTGACATTCAAAGGTAAGCGTGTCTCCATGCAGAAAACTGCTGCCAGTCCTTTTTCCATATGATGGAATTCCAGGGTCTCCACAGCCTCCTTTCTCAATTTCTGAATATCAAACAATGCAAAGACAGTAATAAGGAAAATAAACTTGCAAGGAATGTATAAATCAGTAACAAAAGAGCCTTCACAATAGGGCAGTATGCCTTAAATATTTACAGCTGAAAGTGAACTAAGGCTAAATATTGTAAAATTCCCTCTAAGATGAATTAGGATCTAAAGGGTTTTTTATAGGTTTAAAGGTTTTGTATAGCAGCTATCAGCATTGCTGAAGATAACAAAATACTCATGCATGACTGCACAGAATTACAGCACATTTGAACGTAAAATTGTAAAGCCATGGTCTCCCTTCTAACCGCTGAGACATGCTATGTATACATTCTATTTCTGATAATAAAGTACTAGCAATAAAGAATCTGCAATTCCATGTAGGAGGCTATTAGCAATACAACTAAAAGTGTACACATTTCCTATAGCATCAATGAATTTCATTCACTAAAACAATAAAAAGAGATTTCTTTTCTTGATCCGATACTTGAAACTTCAGTCACATCTTCCCCAGCTGCATTCAGCTCCTCTGACAAGAGAGTAACATTTGATTATATTTCCTAGATAAACACTCATTTAATAGCTATCATGGAATCATTAAGGATTGGAAGAGACCTTGAAAGATCATCCAGTCCAATCCCCCTGCCACAGCAGGATCATCCAGACCAAGTCACAGAACAGAACGTTACTGACTGGAAGCGAACTGGAAGGATCATCCAGTCCAATCCCCCTGCCACAGCAGGATCACAGCAGGAACACATCCAGGTGGGTCTCAAATGTCTCCAGAGAAGGAGACTTCACAACCACCCTGGGCAGCCTGTTCCAATGCTCCTCTACCCTCACTGTGTTATATATTGAATATACATATACAAGATAGAAGTACAAAATGAATGTCTTATGAAACTTCTTGGACAAAAAGATGATTATGGAGAGAATTTAATTCACTAGAAGAAATGCTGCCCATAAAAATGTCTGTTCATAAAAATAAAGGCCATTTCTGACACTTAATTTAAAGTATTTTTTAATGCATGACCATTTAAGCAGCAAAAATAACACAACACTTCTAATTCTATAACCTCTGCTACTACTCAGGTAGTAAAATAATACAAATCTCACTGGGATGAAACTGGTGATTGAAGTCTATTTATGTAAATGGTTCCCAGTTCAATCCAAATCTGAAACTTCCAAGATAAAACAAAAATGTTATTCACTGAATAGTATTAAATATTCTCATAATTTAACTCCTTATGAAACATCTGGCATCAAGTACTGTTAAATCCACTAACGTTAAACCCTAGCAGAGGTGTACATCTTGACACACTAACTCAAACAGAAATGTTTAAGATACACGACGGCATCTTTATGAAACGTGAAATCAAATCACTATATTTACACCCTTAAAGGATGCATGCTCAGAAAGGTGTGCCACACATTTCATGGAAGAAATGGTTATCATCAAGATAAATAAAATTTATTCCCTTGAAAACTTAAACCTTGAGGATAAAATTAGAATCATTCCATGTATGAAAGTGAAGCAGGTTCAAAGTCAGCTGTTATATTTAAATAATTTGTCTTACCAGAAACCCAGAATGTATGCAAATGCATCATCTTCCAAGAAGTAAATGCAATAAAAACAGCAGTAGAGGAGTATTATAAATATTTACAAATAAGGATTCAAAATGATGTGCATATGTCCAAACACCAATGCTTCAGTGTAAGTTTTTGATGCCTCCTACTACAGAGACACCGATTCCTACTGTCACAGTGGAGCACTGGAAATCTGTGCATTCCAAACTCTCCACAGCTCCATATCCTACATGAAAATATGAGCAGAACTCTCATTTCCATTGCATTTTAGAAGTTCAGCTCCTCCATCAATACCAGAACTGTATCTAATAGAGTATGCAAGGAGGATCATAAACACTCTTCTCCAAATACCTGTGTCTCAAAGATCGGGGTAATACTGTCTCAGACAGGAGTGTCAGGAGAAACAGTCTGCAAAGTTTTGTACAGGCACTGGTGATGATTTACTCCTTGAAAATAAAACAACTGTTTATTTCCAAGGTCTACAGAGGAAGTATCAAACTATCTATAATTAATGAACTTACTGGAGTAGAAGACAGATCAGGATGTTTTCTAACTCTCGAGAGATATACCAAGCCCTAGTAGAGGAGTATGGATCAGTGAACCACAACTTTCAACAGAAATTACTCTGAATTAAGCTACCTGGCAGGCAGAAAGTTCCTTTTCTGTGGGAAAGCAGTACAGCATGTCTTTAGTCAGAACCAAATCACTTACTGAGGAAGACAAAAATGAAGAGTAAACTTCTGAGATTAAGTGAATACTCTGTATTTCCTGTTATCTATCACCCTTCATTTGAGAATTTTACTTAGGGTGAAGTTTTTAAATATCATTTGAAGTTGTAGGCACAAACAAGCAGTTAAAATATAAATACTAATTTAAACCACTTTAATTCTTTGGAAAAA
Organism: Upupa epops; assembly: GCA_013397515.1. Classification (NCBI taxonomy): domain Eukaryota; kingdom Metazoa; phylum Chordata; class Aves; order Bucerotiformes; family Upupidae; genus Upupa; species Upupa epops. Next base: position 181,680 of record VZRI01014232.1, on the reverse strand, counting down.
CAAAGGTTTAATAAAATCCCCCTCACAAATATATTTTCATGATGAACTTTAGATTCTCTCTTACAATATCTTAGAATAAATTTTAAAACCAAACTCTTTTACACCAAGTAACTCAAAATGAAAGGTAATAACTGTCTATTTCCAGATTACGGTTGTGTCCTTTGTTCAAAATAACAATTCAGCAAATGTCAGAGAGTTGTAAAACGCTTCTGGGTTTGAACTTTGACAATAAAAATTTGGCAAGATTCCATCCAGCTCTAAAAATGACCTCTTCATGAATCCTTAAGGGAAGGCTCCCTATCCTTAAGAGAAAATGCACTCAAGTAAAAACTAAGATTTCTGAGTTGACAGAAAACAGATGTTTAGGGTCACTACTCTATGCATTTACATTTCCTGGTATGAAGTTCTACTATAATATACGGTTCTTATCAATTTTGGATAACAAGATTTATTATCCATTCTATAATTTTATGTCAGTTAATATTGTGCCAACCTATTTTGCACTGAGACATCTGCTATTTTCCAACACAAAACCAAAAAGAATACCCAACTTCGCTATTTAACAGCTTTCGATGAACTTTTTCACTTCAACATCTGTCTTTGCTCTTACATTGCAATTAATTACTGCATGCAGTACTTTCCTTCCAAAATATTTCAAATGTTCTCTAATGTAATGAAATATCCAAAAGCTGTGTCCTTAGCTGACTGAATTTCTCACAGATACAGCGACTGCAGGTATGGAATAGTTATGATGATTATACTTCCCTTCCCCATAAAAAGATATACTTTTAGTAGCATTTCCCATGTCTGAGTTCTTATTTTTTGCATATAAATCCATGCAAAAAGTCTGTCAGCAGAGGAACACAACAGTATTATTCAGGAAATTGGGGGTGGGGGGTTGTTGAAGGAATAAAGCAGCTTAAGTCAGGCATAAGACTGTATATTTTTCTTTAGTAAACAGCTACATTTCCATCACTTGTATTAATTACAGACCAAAACCAAGGAAGACAGAAATCTGCATTTATATATATTTATTTTTATATATCAGTATTTTTCTGTCCTCTGGGATTTTACACAAATTTTCAATCTTATTGTTCCTTATCTGTCTCAAGTCAGCAAGTTCAATGAGAGAACAAGTCCTTTAAATGTCTTCATTCAGTTGAGGTGCATTGTGGCTAATTCTTCAACACATGCACCAATAACTCTGCTGCACAAATTACAGTCTATATATACGTTTGCTAAGAGAACATTCTTCTGACCAAGTCAGCTGAGATCTCAGAGAAAACATATGGGAAGGGAAAGGTTCTTAAAACTGCAAACAGGAAAATAAACATTGTGCTAACCTATCTAAACTCGGCAATAAAAGCCCTGTTCCTTTAGGATTCTTCTGTGTACTCATTCAATATTGGAATTCTTTTGATCTGAGTCTTTGGAGCTGTGTGAACTTCATGAAGTTTGCAAATAAGCTCTCAATCTCTGATTTAAACATCATCTTCTCTGGTTAACCAAAATACTAACGCTGATCCTGTTCAATTGTTTCTGGCTTTCATGTACTCTCTTTAAGTAGCCTGGGGAAAGAGACTTTACATCTTGTTTACAAACTAATTATATCTACTGAGGTTCAGGGAATATTCTTTAATGTTGAAAGCATGACAAGATGAGTTTTGTGATGAGAAGATCACCACCCCTGGAATTTAAACACAAATTTCTGTCGCTGTCTTTTCTTTCAAACGAAGAAAAATGATAATTCTAATGTGGCATTAAGCATCAGTGGGAGTATTATGACTTCTATTTGAAAAGTGTTGCATGTGATGAAAAGGCTTTGCACTACTTGACCCAGGTATATGAAACCAAAATACTCCATAGATTAGAACATTTGGCAGACTTGAATTTATTGGTCATAGTAGCAATTTACCTTTTTTCTCTTGTTGCTGGGTTACAAACATACAGTTAAAATTAGATTTTAATGCACTTATTTTTAATGTATTCATTCATGCTAACCTGTACTCTAGCTTAGATGATTATTGAATCATCATAAATTCACTGATCTGTAGCCTGAGACAAATTTACCAGTAGAGCATTAATAACATCCTCATTCTTCACTAATTCACACGTAGAAATGAAATCTAAATTACTGTTTTAAACACGTGTGTTATTCAGCAATCCACTGTATTCAAAGAAGAGATACGTAAAGTTCAGTACTATGGACTTTCAGTCTTGCAGTAGATTTTGTGATAAGGGATGCCATACTGTTCCAATTGCAGAGTTCAACTTTCTTCACTTAGAGAAAGAGTGGAGCCTGCCTGCATGATGGAAGGCTGAGCACTGTCCTGGATTAAAGTTTGCCCAAAGAGACGTGAGTGAGCGTGTCACGGTGCAAATGGTGTGGTGAAAAGCAGCCTCAGAAGTGATCAGAATAACGTAAACGCTGAGAGAAGGTGAACCATGAAATGAGACAAAAGACCCTAAGAGAGCTTGTAGAAAGTCTTTAAATGCAAGAGAAAGACAGCTAGCTAGCAGGAAAGGAGGATGAAAAGCACCTTCATTTTCCAGATTAAAAAAAATCATAGATAACAGAAGTTCAAATAAAATTCAGTAATATAAATATATTTAGGAAGAAAACAGACAGAGAATTATTTTTAGAATGTAAATATATACAAAGGAACAGGGCCTGATCATATTCACATTAGAGAATTTAAAGTAAAACAGTCTACAAACTACTAGCAATTATCTTAAGAACAAATTTAGGACAAGTTCCAAGAGGATCGGATAGGGTCAGATGTAAAATCAGTCTCAAAAACTGGAGGAAAGAGAACCCAAAGAATTATATAAGAACATGTTTATTTAATTTGTCCCTGAAACAAGGAAATTGATGTGTTTTAATTTCCTTTACAACAAGATATCCTTGAATATTTTTATCTAAAATTATCTAGAAAGGAATGAACGAGCTACTCAGATTTAAAAGTGCAAGAAAGTCGGCCTATAAATACAGGATTGTACAGCCATCACTGGTACTATGCAAACAACCAGAAGAGCCAACACGGGAGCCTATTTCTAAATGGTTAGAAGATGAAAATACAATTATCATCAGTTAACATGATTTTATGGAAAATTGGTCATGTCATGCAAACAGTATGAGTTTTTTCATCATACACTTGATGGACATAATATATTTTGGCTTCTTTCAAGCATTTAAATTAAAAACACATGACATCCTAATTAAGAAGTGGCATCATAGAAAATCAATTTAGCATACACTAAATGGATTAAAATGAAATAACGATAGTATCTCAAAGCAGAAATGTGAATAAAGGATTATCATTAGGCAAAAGAACTGCTTCAACTGGATTAGCCTATACTTCTTTTTAACCAAATCCTAAAGATTCGTTATACAAATGATTCTCTGCCCACCAGCAAGATGCTGGAACATGGATCCACTGCCCCCCACACTGTTCTTGCAACTTGATTGTATTTGTCGACAGCGAGGAGGTGATGAGCTCTTACTCTTTTCCCTCCCTCAAAACTGTAACAGCTTGGGAAGACCTAGGAGGGGACCTCTCAATGATGGCAGCCATACCTTGTTTGCCACAATAGGCATGGCCCCATGAGAGCACCACCGAGAGGGTGGCGGTAGCAGCTCAGCCCAGTTATGTAAGTAGTTGAGATTAATCTCATTATGTCTCTGTGTTGGGGCTATTATGTCTCCCAAAATAAAGCCTGTCTGTGTTTTTGTCTGTGACTTTATAAATTATTTTGAATCCATCCTTGTTTGATTTTGTTTTGGCTTATTAGCATATTAGTTAAATTAATTGCTTAATTTCATCACAGATCTGATGAACACGACCAACTGATGACATTCTGTGCACTCAGAATTGGTTAGATGTTAAAGTATGCAAGCACACAGTACTGAATTAGATGCAATTAGAGCTTTTTTGTCACCCTAATTCAGCAATTCACACATTTAATAGAGAACCTGAATGGATCATATTTTTATAAACTACCATAGAGACAGCAAATACATTTAATGAAAAAAAAAGTCTAAAAATTGTCCTTTAAAATGCTCTGCATTGCAATTTTGTTTTTATCAAATTTCATGGAAATGTAAAGCTAAATCATGACTTTGTCTTGAACAGTAAGAACCCACTTGAATTTAAATTGCTAATAAAGCGAGGGAACAATATCAAAAGGCTGTGGCAGAGAATATGCTGACTTTAGCAGGTGTGGAGGTGTTTGCATGTCAAATCAATTTCAGTCAAGGTGTGAAATTAATGTCTGTTTATGTGCTCTACAGATAAATCAAATGGCTGATGAAAGGACATCAAAGGAGTAAAGTACTGAGGAACTTTGAAGCAAATATTTAATCAACTAAATAAATTCTTTACAGAAGAATGTACTAATGGATATCTGTGTGTCTGAAGGAAAATTTTCAGCTCTTGTTTAATAATTCTCATTGATCTTGCTTCAATACCATACTTATCCTATGAATTGGGGGGTTAGCAGCATTTGGAGTTTGAATTTAATCGCCCATTTGAAACCACATGACCTTAGGAATTATTTACATTTCTCTCCTGGTAATCACCACAGTCACATTTTTGGAATTCAATAAATTCTATAACGAAGGCAGAAATGATGCACAAAGTCTTTAACGATCCAAATCTTTTCAAACTTGAGAAAAAGCATATCGACAGCCTCATCAAATCCTACAAGAGCTCCAATAGATTTTATAAGATAATAGGAGCTTACTTCAACTAAAAGATGGAAAATCACATAGGAGCATGAAATTCTAGATTTGCTTCATCTCAATAAATAGTAAATATACTATATACAAATGTAATGAAGTGGGATGTACAGAATTCCAGCACGGCATTTATAAGGCAACCTCCTTGCAAAATAAGCTTACTCAATGCACTGGGAATTAGTAGTGGTAGAGAAGATCTACAGTGACCTGGACTATAATCACACTTTCAAGGATCTGCATGACAACCAGTGTAGGTTTGTGTGGACTACCACTTGCGTCACACACAGCAAGTACTCTGGTGTTAAAGGACTGTGCAGACAGTGAGGCACCTTCCAGCTCCAGGAAGGAGAATTGCTATCCCCTTACTCCTTCTCAACTCTCTGGGTTTCTGTCTCAGCTACAGAAAGACTACTCATACTGCATAAGCTTTAGCACAGTTCCTAGTGATGCCTACCGGCATTGTCTGAGACAATGCATGGTCATGATTCAGAGAAAACAAGCACCAGGGGATATTCCCAACAGATTGGAGTACCAAGACTGTGTCAAGGTTTTACCTCTGTTTTCTACAGAGTCCTTTCTAATCACTCCACAGGCTTTAGGTCTTCTGACACGTCTTACCATGCTCCAGTGTTTAGTACATACTTTCAGTTTCTTGCTATAAAAACAGGAAACATGGCCTGCAATGCAGCACACAAACACACTGAAACACCACCTTCTTGTCCTGCCTCAAGCCACACACAAACAGACACACACAATTCATCTGTGGGTAAACAAGGCACCTCCTTAGGGCTGCATGATGTGGATACATCCTCAGTGCACGAACACAGCCCCTGACCATGTTTTATTTAGTAACAAACACACAGTCTCAAGTAGATTTCTAGGTGACTTCTAGGTCTTTAAAGGAAAAATTTAAACTGTATGTTTCCTTTTCCTGTAAGGAGTCCCTAGCCTGTGCTGCGCTGTAGAACTCCTAGCTTTGTGCATTCTTAAGGATCTTTTACTTCCTAAAGATTCTGTACTGTTATTATAGCTCTCCCTGGAGTGGTCCCTAGACTGCATTACAGAAGTTTGTCATAGATCCATAGAAATAGTCATAGGAAGGGATGCTCAGGAAGTTTTTTTGTCCTCAGGTTTAAAAGTTAGTTTTCTTTTTAAAGAAATACTCTTTATTAACTAACAAGGTATCGTTTTAAGCCACTCTAAAGGCCACACTCATTTGAGTGTACACTTGTCCTCATGTTACTGCAGATTAACCCTCATCAGATGATTTCTATTCTTCTACTTTCATAGAAGACTTAAGTTGTAGGATGAAGGGTGATAATGTTACTGATGGAGAGTCCTTACACAGGGATTTAAGACAGATTGCTCCTGTGACTCTCCAGTTTATATTTATTGTACTTTGGTAAGTTTTACTTTCCTGAGCATCTCCCTGCAGACGTATTTTAACAGATATTTTCAACAATATGAACAAAAAGTAGGGGAAACTCCTAGTCTTAAGCTTTTATCACTAGCTTTGATCAAAAGGACATCAGTTTTTATAGCTGGTGTTTCCTAAACACGAGAATCTGTTCTTAATTTGTTCTTACTATTAAAGCATATAAAGTCACATTATTTTAAAGTTTTACTTAAAGCAAACAATTAATTTTGCTCTCTGTAATATATTCCAATACACACAGAATAAATCCAGATTAAGAAAAAAAATGGGTGAATTTTGAGGTGACAGTGTATTCAAATCTTTTCAAGTTATATTAATTATAATTAATTATATTAATTAAATGCCCATCATTAGCTATAAATGCACATAGGTCGATATTTTAAATTTTTCAAGCAGCTGCCATGAAGATTTAAATTAGAAAGAAAATTTCATGTACAGAGTTCTTTTAGGGCAGAACATATTTCTTCAGCTTGCCAGGAGAAAGCAGGGACAGTATCAAAACAATAGCTTTGTGAAAACACATTTATTCATTATTACTCAACATAAATTAGTTGGCATATAATGAAAGAGGACAGAACATGATTTAGAAACAATTAGTTCATACCTTGATAAACAGCTTTGAATCCTGGTGAGCCAATGCTATCATCAGATTGTAAGTGAAGCCACATCTGGTTGCTCATGCTCACAATAAGGTCAGGAACAGTAGACCCAGTCAGTCTGTAATTAGGAAAAATCACAAACTAATTAGCAGAGACATAAATGACTGCTATTAATTAAACCCAAACACAGCCGTTTAAACAATTAATAGGATATTTGGGCCATATTATCCTAGCGTTTTGATGATCTCTATTTTGATTAGAATAACTATGCTCTATGGATTACAAAAATGTGAAGTCATTTCATTAGAAAAATGAAGTCAACCTATTCAAGTTAACAATCACAGGATCATAGCATCATTTAGGTTGGAAAAGACCTTCCAGATCATTGAATTCAACCATTAACCTAACTGTACCAAGACAGCCACTCAATCCTGTCTCTAAGCTCCATATCTAGATCACTTTGAGACACTTCCAGGGATGGTTGTTTCAAACACCAACGTGCACAGCCTGTTTCAAGGCCTCATGATTCTTCCAATAAAGAAGTTTTTCCTAATGTGTAACCTAAATTTCCCCTGATGCAACTTGAGGCTGTTTCCTCCTCTTCTATCAGAATCTCAGCTACCCCATTCAAATACCTCACAATGATCTCTTCAAATTAAGATGAGACTGCTAATTCTCATTGTATTGATACAATCAGATGTTTAGGGTTACTTGGTTTTAGGTTGGACTGGATGATCTTTAAGGTCTTTTCCAGCCTCATCAGTACTGTGACACTGTGAATTAAGTAAAATAAACATGTCAAGGGTTTATGCAGATTAAAACACCCTCAAAATCTAAACTGATGATGGATTCTTTTTATTCAATGTGCTCAATACTGTTGTTTTCCAGCAAATTTCTATGCAATGTCTTCAGTTAATGCTAATTTATTAACCCTATAATTTTGTTGCTTGTTAGGTGATTACTATTCATATACAAATTTAACCCTCTAAAAGTTACAGCTGTGACCACAAGACCCTATTACGAAGGAAAATCAGCATACGCAACCACCTAGGGATGATTAAGGTAAACAAGATTAATGAATTAATTAATTAATTCTATTCTATAAGCAAAGACAGTATTACAGATTTGCAGTTTAACATTAGCCATCTAGTTTGGAATTCTCTTCCAAAGTTTATGCAGGTTTCTTTACCTTCTCCATGTTCTATCACATTATATTATAGCATAAATATATTCTGTTATAGATGTTATTATAGACTTTAATACTAATATATCCTGTATTATACCACATTAATCCAGTAAGTATTAACAGTGACTGATGTGATTCCATGAGAGATTGGTTCACAAATCTAATCTTAAGTATAAATGTTCTGATTTTCTGAAAATCTATTGCTTATAAAAAAAACCTAATCCAAGTTCCCTGCAGCTTTCAGTCTCTGATATTAAAGCCTGTGAAGATGATACTACATGTCTGGAGGGATTTTTGTAATGAACATTTGTACTTGACAGTTTAATTTCAAGCTTACATTATAAAAATAAATTACAACCATTACAATTATGAAGCGAATAACAAAGAAATTATAACTGAATACAAGTACAAATTATCTCACGATCCAGAAAAAACAATGTATGACAACAAATTTCCAAGGAATTCTTCTGAAACTTTGGCACTTACACATACAACACTGTCCTGGTATCGCCAACTTTCCCAGCATCTCCAACAGTAAGAGTATCATAGCCTCTTTCTAGTTCAAACTCTTCAAAAGCAAGTTTTATGACCTGTTAAAATTAAGTCAGTCAGTTAGTTCACAAGATAATTCACAAATGGATTATCTGATATTTGGATTATCTGCTATTTTCTTAGACTTACATTATTTAGCTATCATAAATCAAATGGTAGTGAGTCATAAAGAACTGACTCATCATTTCAGTCTCAATTCAACTAAGAAAGATACATAGAAAAGGGGAGAAATTTCCAAGAGCAAAACCTTTGCCATAGTGTTTTAAAAATATCATAGACTAGAGATAGCAGTCACATCCAACTGTTGATTATGCGTTCTCATATTGAAAAATTATGAACAGTAGAAATTTTTTTGTCTTCAAATAATAATTATCAGAGAAACACAATCTCAGAAAGTTGTGGATTAGAAGAGACCTTGAAAAATCATCTAGTCAAACCCCCCTGCCGGAACAGGATCACCTACAGTAGGTCACATAGAAACGCATCCAGGCGTGTGATCCTAATTATTTTAAAATGACACAGGTTAATACTAGAGATATATGAAATTAAATCCTTTTCATCTGTGTAATTATACACTAACAAGATGGCAAGTATGAACTATTAATTCCGAGTTAGAAGTCAGTGAATAGAAATACAAAAGCAGGCATTTCCTTGCATACATTAGTAACATTAAGAGATGATTTCAGTCTAACTGTGATAATTAAAAATGCATCCCTCAGAACTGCCTTGTAATGGTTTTGAGTGAGGGTCTAAATCGGTTTGGGCTGGTGCCCGCAATCCAAGCACAGCAACCAGCTCTCACTGAGAATTCAACAGGCAATGAAGCAACTTTGCTACAAAGAAAAGGACTGATTGAACCCATCACCAATAAGGAAAAAATCCTCAAATAAGTGAAAGAATCCAAGAGGTAAAACTGATACAGTGATACTGTGATCATCAAGACAGAATTCATCTCATCCAGATGGTAAAAAGGCAGCACCTGAGTTTGTTTTTACCTGTTTAAACTTCCTCAATATTAAATAATAAAAGCCAGCACATCTCTGTGTTGGAACAAGATAACTCTACCTCTACAAACTTCAGTGAAGAACTTAACTAGAATAAGTAAGTCTTACACTGTACTATGTTGCTTCAGTTTCTAACTCAAAGAAAAGGCTGTTATTAATAAAATAACACACAAACAATGAAATTATTAATAAAATAATACACAGATAATAAAATAAGACACAAATAATATTAATAAAATAATACACAGATAATAAAATAAGACACAAATAATATTAATAAAATAATACATAGATACACTGCTTCCTGGTATAAATTCATCCCTTGCTTTTCATACCTTGTTTTGCCATCTGCTATTTGAGTGCTTATGCTTTTAAAAACATGCTTAAAATTATTCTGGGACTAAGACCCCTCATATGTTTTAAACAGGAGATTAATATGTACAAAAGTGTCTTTAAAAGGTAAAAGAGAACCAGTTTGGTCCTAGGACATCCACAGATAGCAAAAACTGTAACATTACAAATATCTGTGTAATAATTTTGACACCAGGGCAGAAGGTTTTTTTGTAGTCTACACCATTCCTTTGCAGAGTATTTTGCCAACCTGCCACATTCTGAGACAAAACATAACCTACATCATGTTCCAATAACCACAAGAATTTCAGGCAGTATGCTGTACATAAAATTATATAGACACCCCTTTGCTCCTCGTGTACCTTCTGGTATTCCCACACTAAAATAGAAGTTACCATGCAAAGTTTCATTACTAAATCAAGACTAATAAAGCTATAGAAAAGCAAGGAAAATATGTGTTTCCATAAAAGCAGAACTGTTTCTGGCAAGAAAAAAAATCACTGCATATATATGGTTTTATTTCTAATGCAATTTTTATTTTAAGTGATGGAAGAAACCTGATAGAATATTCCATGAGAGAATATGACAATGCATTATTTAAATAGGCTCCATTTGATTGGACTCGCAAGCCCTTTTACACTGCAATTTAAAAACAAAAATGAATGTTTACCTCTTTAATAATAAAATAAGTAACAAAAAATTAATTGGACATGAGCTATAAATGAAAGATTTAAAGACCTAGTTAACCACACAGGAAATGTTAGAAGCAGCTTCTTTATGGGAAATTCGCAGTCTGTGAAGAATATCTGTGTTTATAACATTTCTTTACATGTCTATTAACCAAAATCTTATCATCTTCACATCCATACTAATTGTAATTCCATGCTAACACATCAGATGTCTTGGAAACACGTTCAAGGTATTATAAATTCCTTTAGTGTGAGTCATAGAACTTCAATTTTTAGTCATAAAACCTAAAAGTTAATATTAAACACTCTACCTAATCATGGTTCTTTTTTATTGTCCTCATCAAACCACAAAGGTTATTTGACAGTTTATTTTTGAGGAAGAATGTCAGGTTTTTATGGATATGGAGAGGAATACAGCTTGGGGAAAAAACCTAAACTAACATCAGCAAGAATACCCACACGTGGTAAAAGAATACAGATTTATATACTGTCAGGATAAAAGCAGCTCCAAGACTCTTCGCTAAATTCGATGGTGGTTTGCAATTAAAAGTAACCAGTGCTACGAATCTGATCATTATCATTAAATACACTTACTCTGAAGCAATTAAAATAAAGAATTGGTTTTCATTAAGAAAAATAAAAGGAAAAGTAATAATCACTTCCAAACCTGTTACATTTGTTTCTGGATGACAAATTATTCTTCTTACGAAGAATGGCCTTGTTGGCTTTCTGAAATTCCCTTAGAAGCAATTCAGAATGATTAGTTATGATTAGAGAAAGACTATGAAAACTATAAATAGCTTCAAAATGAGATGCCTAAAGAGGTACGTTCATAGGCGAGCTCCACAAGTACATGTCTTCTTGTAATTGCTTTTTCCTCCAAAGCATTTTCCTTTGTCCTAGCCATTCCGGCATTGTCTACTGCTGCTGTCACAATGTCAAAGCAAGTCAAGGGGGAAGGTAGTACCACAGGGGTACTAAGGAACAGAGATTCCTGTTGGATAGTCTTCCAGGAAGAAGTAGTAGGGAAAGAGCTGCTGTGATATTTTCAAAATTTACTTTCTCAGTAAGTAAACACAGATCATATTTTCCCCTCTTAACTTCTCATTCTTTGGATTGCCTACGATAGCACAGCTATTCCATACTCTCAATATTAAATGCACTTTCCATATTCAACACAGTCACAGTTGTTGTTCCCCAGCAAGTTAATTAAGGTCGAATCATTTGAAAGAAAGAAACAGCAATAAACATAAAAATAAGTTCATTTTGTTTAGGTAGCAAGATTTTAAAAGTTATTTGTTACTGATCTCAGAATGACCTTATAAAGAAGAACTTAGTGTTTACACATATAACAAAACTGGACATAAAGTGTTTGGAAGCTACACTGAAAAAGTACAGAATTAACTGCAAAAAAATAGAAGAATTAAATTATTGTTACTATGAAGTTCCATTTTTACTGGTAGGTGTTGATTGTGTAAAATAGTTCTATAGCTCCCCATGTGTGTAAGTACTTTAGATGCATCCACAATAAGGCATCGAGCACATTCTTTAACACAGTCTTACTCCTTGAATCGTTATCAAGATGATTTCAGGGTTTAACTGTGATACATTCAGATAAGAAGCTTGTTGCCAAGTTAGATTATAATCTTCAGTAATAGTGTCTACACATCATGCCAAGTTTCAGTTTAACAGCTTAAACGTCAAGACATCCCATAGCAGAGCATGTGGATGCCCAAGGGAGGCTGTGACCTAGCGGAAGCCCAGGTTGGAGCAGGCTCCTGTGACCCTGTGGAGGGAGAATCCCATGCTGGAGCAGATCTTCTGTAAGGACAGTGCAAAACTTCACTGAAATAGGGTCATCAGGCATTGGAAGAGGCCACCCAGGGAGGGGGTTGAATCACCATCCCTGGATGTGTTTAACAGATGTGTAGATCTGGAACTTACACATCGTTTAGCAGTGGACTTGGAACAGTTGGGTTAATAGTTGGACTCGATAATCTTGAAGGTTGCTTCCAACCTGAGCGATTCTGTGGTTATTCACTTTAGATTGCTGTTTCTAAACACATAGAATAGCATAAAGCATTACAAATTTTAAGTGAAAGACCAATGAATATTTCACAAGAGAATTCAATTCGGTTTTTAATGAGTTAATTCAGGTTAATTGAAATCTGAGAGACGAAAATCAAAAATTATCAATAAAAAGCAGAATTACAAGAGGAGATGAAAAAAATCATCCCCATATTCGCACTAAACTGTGCAAGACCGTTCTCTCTTGTGATGGAGTACAACATTTTATTTCTTTATTTTATTTTATTAAAGAAAATTGCCAAGTATACAAATTGTTTTAGTTGTTGCTGTTCCTGCTCTAACTGTCAGAATATCATTAGGAAAAAAAATGGATGTAAAAGCTTTAAGCAAAACAATATAAGCAATATTTTAAAAAATAAAAGCATGCCTCCCTTAGTACCTTTCCGTGCCATTCATGAAAAAGAATGCCAACTCTGCTTATATCTCTGAAGATCTCTATCAAAGCACTTTAAGTGTTTATTCTAAACTGGTGAGCAGCACCCACTTGTGGAAAAGACACAGCAAGGGAAAAGAAAAAGCCAAACTTCCAGAGTTTGTGTTCAAATCAAGGTCTGAAGGTTCATTATATTTGAAAATTTATAGCTTCCCATTAGCTTTTGTTAAAAAAAAGTTCTAAATTAGCTAGCTAAGAATACATTATTCATCACATAAGAACTCTCATTCAAACACGAGCTGAGAATTTCACTTATAAAATGAGCACACTCATTTTTTTGGCATCAGAAATTCAAGCAGGAAAAACATACTTATTTTACCTCATTTGACTGTTGTCTTAATTCCTATTGCTTTTATTAATTTCATTAATGAATAGAAATTGCTTGTTAGAGTACAAGAAGAGCTCCATGAAGAACTGATCATGCGGCAAAGTGTACATACATTTATACGAACAAAAATCTCTAGACAGAGCCTTAGACAGGAATCTTGGATTAGATCTCAGCTCTGCAATTATCGTGTAGTACTTCAGGCACCTGATTTCAGGCCCTTGAAAATTACCTGTTTAAACATAATAGTCCCTCAAAAGTTTACTGACATTTTAATTATTCTTAAACTTCACGTAAAATATGATTAAACATTCAAACTTCAAATAAGGTAGTTTTCAAGAAAAATAAAATCTAATGAATTTTTTATGTCCTGACTTAAACATCATAGCTCAAGATACATTGCTTTAAGCCATATTCTTTTGTGATGATGCCTTGGCCAGTGCAGTATCCTAGAGACAAAGCAGCTCATGGGTTTTTAAGTACCCATAATGGATTTTTGTTCAAATTCATGAAATCATTATATCCTTATATAACCAAACAAAGTAATTCTAGTTCCAATGTTATTTTTGGATGAACACGTTAGTTGAAATCTGTATTTCATGCATTCTATCACTATAAAACTCACGACAAAGGTAGTTTCCTTCAGTACAGCAGCAGAAAGGTCTGAAAGAATGGATTTTCTTTGAAGAATATTTAATCCTCTTGGTTTCTTATTATTTTGGCAAAACAATTTCAAGGTCAGAAAATATATCACTTAGAAGGGTGACAGATCTCGACATCACACTGTATTGTGCTGTTGGACAATCAAAGTAGATACTGGAAAGGTGCCAGAAGAAGAGCCGTACGTCTAAATGCTCACGGAAGTTAATGCCTCGGAAGAAAAGAAAGCGCATCGATGGAACTGATTCAGTTCCTGTTTAATGCTCTTCAGAATAGAAAATGCTAAGGTCTGAGCCATACTGAGCAGGTAAATTACTGATAAGCAGGTATATTACTGTGCTAACAGTAGATTATATTTACGGAAATGAACTACAGCAACAGGATAGAGTTCAATGCACCCTTCTTTGGGCTAAAATCAGATGCTCACAGTCAGATATTTTCTGTCACATAAGATGCCTTTTCATCCTTCCTGACTTCTACCTCCCTCTCTAGAAAGGTATGGATTTCCCTGTGTCATACCTACAAACGTTGTTTGGACAACTTGAACATCTGAGCATACATACATACAATAGACTCTTGCAATTCCTAGTGTCCTGGAGTGTTTGATATCCTAAGAACGAACCTGATCCCATACCACAACAGCAAAGTTTTATATAACTCTGGTCAGTTTTTATATAATTTGATATACCACAAAGAAATCTAAATGTATTGAGGTTAATTTCATTCTGCATAAAAACATGCAAATAAGTTTGCCCTCTGCTTAAATTATGAATAAGAAAAAAAATTATGAATATGAAATGTTGGCATTCGTATTTTCAGATCGCTTTAAACTAACTCTGCAAGTTGCATTTTCCCTTAAGGTTTTCTTCCTCCTGTCTTTTTTAAATATACAACTACCTAGTTCCTAGGTAGTTTTTTCAATAATTACTGCTTAAATAATCAAAGCACTGGGAAGAATGGCCTAGGTAGAAGTTCAACAAAGGCAGGTATAAAGTCCTGCACCAGGGGAGGAATAACCCCGTGCATCAGAAAAGGTCAGGAGTTGGCCTGCTAGAAAGCAGTTTTATGGCGAGGGACTTGAGAGTCCTGGTGGACAACTGATTGATCCTTCCACAATTAGATTCAGGAATGCACGGACTGGGGATGAAGGCAGAATGAACAGTCATCCTCAGAGGCCAGTCACTGAAGAAGTGATGCTGACCCTGGTGATCTGTCAGCTTTACTGTGAATATGACATCTATGGAATGGAATAGCTTGCTGGTCAGCTTAGGGCCACATGTCCTATCCCCTTCTTCCTGCAAGTGAGGCCTCTAACTTACTCTGCCCTCAAGATGGNGAGGGACTTGAGAGTCCTGGTGGACAACTGATTGATCCTTCCACAATTAGATTCAGGAATGCACGGACTGGGGATGAAGGCAGAATGAACAGTCATCCTCAGAGGCCAGTCACTGAAGAAGTGATGCTGACCCTGGTGATCTGTCTGCTTTACTGTGAATATGACATCTATGGAATGGAATAGCTTGCTGGTCAGCTTAGGGCCACATGTCCTCTCCCCTCCTTCCTGCAAGTGAGGCCTCTAACTTACTCTGCCCTCAAGATGGTACACAAGATGATGAAGGAAGGAGAGCAGTTCCCTGATGAGGAAAGGCTGAGGGAGCTGGGTCTCTTGAGCTTGGAACAGAGGAGGCTGAGGGGGGACCTCATTCATGTCTATAAATCTGTGAGGGGTGGGTGTCAGGAGGATGGAGCCAGGCTCTGCTCAAGGGCATCTGGTGATAGGACAAGGGGCACTGGGTGCCAGCTGGAACAGAGGAGGTTCCACATAAATATCAGGAGGAACTTCTTCCCAGTGAGCATTGGAACAGGCTGCCCAGGGGGGTTGTGGAGTCTCCTTGTCTGGAGATGTTCAAGACCTCCCTGGATGTTTTCCTATGCTAGCTACACTATACCTAGACATCTGGAAATGGAAACTAACTTTCAGCATCTAATTTTTGCATCTATAAACACACTATCTGAAAAGACTAACTACTCCACTACCTCTATGCATTACCTGAATTTCTTGATTTGCTCTTTATTTGATTTATATGAATTTTATACTTACAAACTCATTCCTTATTCATGATCCTTGATCTATCTGTATAATTTATGATGTGGATTTCAAAATGCATGGAAAGTTGAAAGAAATATATGGAATAAAATAAAGATTTATATTTTAGCTTAACTTGCAAAGTGATGCTTTATAATAAAGAGTGTCATACCCACCTATTTTATAAACCTTCACTATTTATGCTTCAGCAAACAAATTTCACATTCACAATGAGATGATAATAAAATCCCTGATCAAACATTTCTAGTGTCATTTATCAGGAGAGCTGACTTATCCTGATAGTCTTCTGCTCGTGTTTTTCTAGATGCTGGATGTATAAATCAACAGAAGTTCTACTGTCATAGAATTTTGGGGTTGGAAGAGAACAACTGTTAACCTATCAGTGCTTGGTAAAAAAAAATCAGAAGTCATATTTTACTCAGCTTCTCTTGATTTCCTTTGTATGGATTTCATTTGCACTGACTGAAAGGCTTATCGCTGTCTTCCATTTGGATCAGAAAGTCCGGGTACTCCTAATCCTGTCAGTAATGAGTCTACTCATTTCTTAATTCAAAGACTTTATCCATTGAAAAACAGACTAGCATCATGTTAAAAATAAGTATTCAAAATAAAATCTAATTCAATAATAAAATCCAAAAGGCATTTTAGAATTGTATCTGCTTCATCAGATTTTCAGTTCTCCTACTGTCCGCAGCGTTCATGAAACCAAACTACTGGCATTACCAAGCATAAACACGTGTTAGTGATGCAGCTAGTTGTGAAATACACCTTGCTTGTGAAGACACCAGCTAAAAAGTTTAAATTACCAGAAGAGCAGTATTTTTTCTTAGTGTTTTCATTCCGGGTGGGGACAGAGAGTGCCTGCCCACTTTGGTTTTAGTCAGAACAGGTATCAGATATAAAGTTGTCCAATTCTATGCAGAGTTAGCTATTTCACAACCAATTACTTAGCTACTAATGCAGCCAAACTAACTTTAAGGCTAAAGGGATTTGCTACTTTAACCAATGCAATATTTTTAAAACTCCATCAGATTTCATTCCTGTTTTTTAAATATTTACTTAGCTGTTGAAAACGCTTGACATTCTCGCCACAGCTCCCCCAAATTAATTTTTTCATGACAGCTTTCTTGTTAAAAGCTGCATTTTAAAATGCAAAGCTTATGTTAAACACTCTGAATTTACTGTCACACTGCATAAAGTGAAGACTAGACGTTTTCATTATGTATGAGTCATTTAAAGTTTTAGGTTTCTTTACACTTTTCAGTCTACAGAAATGAAGGACTTTTACCAATGGGCAGACTTGGCTGAAAAACCTATGCCACACTAACAATATCCCTTCTAGAGTATCATGAAGGAGAGATTATGAAATGCACTTGATCAACACATCCTTAATTCTGCCTAATAATCAGAGAAAGGGGCTGGTTACCGTTCCTAAATTCATGCTGTGNGCACCCATTGCCCCCATCTCCAGCCTGTCCATATCCCACTGGATGGCCTCCCTTCCCTCCAGCATGCCCCCTACACCACAACTCAGTGTCATCAGCAAACTTGCTGAGGGGACACTCGATGCCACTGTCCATATCACAGACAGAGATGTTAAACAGCACTGGTCCCAGTGCTGACCCTTGAGGGTTGCCACTCATGCTACATTTATTCTAATGATTTTAATAAAACTTTACCACCATATCCATTCTATTGGGATTTTGCCTATTATTATATCAAAATCCAACAGATTCCATATGATCTAGAAGATCACAATGCAAGAATCTATCACGTTTCTGTCTCTATAAACTGCCCAGTTTTAGAACCAGTATTCACAAGTGTTAATATCAAAACATTTGCTGTAGAATTTTCTCCTTTTCCACACAGAATAACTCTCCCCTTTTTATTAAACTCTATTTTTCATTCTGTGATTTCAAAGATCATCAAAAAATTGTGAAGCAAAGGCAAATCTGAATACCTAGAAAGTCTCAGAAGATTGCTTGTGGTGATTAATTCTGCCCATTATAGCTCATTGGGGACCTTTGAACCGTGATATTAGCATTTTTCCACGTCACCAAAGATGTTAGAGAAATCCATGTTGGGAATGTTAAACAAAACTATTACCTTTTTCTTTCTGCCTCTTTGGTTCACTGTTTCAGATTCAGACCTAGCACTCCATAACAGCTCATAGAAGGTAAATTCAATGTATTACAAGGCTTATATGGTTTTCTGTTTCACATGGAGGCGCTAGGATTCAGCTCATAAATACAGAGTAGAAACTCAGATTTCCTCAGGCCTTTAGAATTTAGAAGATCAATTTGTGACACTAACTACAGGTCCTCTGAATTCTAATTCATGCAGAGAAATACGGGGAAAACAAATCTGTATAATTTGCTATTATTGCATATTTACTACTGCAAATGTCATCTAAGTGTGTAATTCACAAGGAATAAGAAGGAAGAGCATTTCTTTGATGTGAATTAAATAAATTACGCTTCAAACTGATGCATAACTCTTCATGAAAAAATGATATGTTGGAAAAAACCCCTTTGCTCACCATGTCATAAAACTATCGAACAGTGAACTGAAAAGTTGAAGACAATAATTATTACAATAACGTCTTTAAATATTACTTGCATCTATAAAGGTTACGGTATCAATTTGAAAAGAGCCTGACCTTATTATTCTCTGGGTTTTGGAAGATAAGAATTTATTTGTTACTATAATGGCTTTCCTAGAAAGAATAGAATTTAACATGTTAATAAATGGGCTTTTACAAGTCATGGATATCTTTAACTCTTTGAACAAGTAGACCTCCAGCCACATTGAAGTCCGAATTGTACTGGCAAAGCCAGCTCACTGAGAGATTTACAGGCAAACTTTGCAATTCCTGCAACAAAGTCATATTTTTATTGTAAAGTTTTTTTATAAAGTTGTATAGAATACTTGTTTAGGCCTTTCATTCACAAAATTCTGTTTGTATAAGCAAATAAATTTGGGGTTAATGTTGCTTAGAAGAATTGTTTCAGCAGAGGGGCTGAAATCTGTGTAAAAGAAACTCTTATTCACAGAATCTGTGAACTCCGTGACAGCAGAGGTCACATACCTCACAAAATAGAGCAGCCTTAACCAAAGACTAAGAGTCTTTATGCAGTTCATGTTTCCATATATATATTTATATAAAAAAAGACATAAAAACGTGTGTATATACTGATCTAACGCACGGAGAAAGAGGAAGAGAGGCCACAATGCGAACTTCTTCAGTGTTGCAAGTTTACACTACCTAAGGCCACCGTAAGATGGGAAATACACTCAGTGCCATCATGTTTTCAAACTTTGAAGGGAGCTTCTGCTGCCCAGTTACCAGAACTAAAAACAAGAAAATCAACTAGCAAAGGACTATAATTGAAAAGGCTAGAGCAGGGCCATCACCGCAGCCTTCCATGGCTTTGCAAAACTGTTATTCCTATGGCTCTGTGACTGAACATTGCTGCAGGAACTCTGATTTATACTGCTCAAATCCACCACTGAGGCAACGCAACAGTGCAGAAAACTGCCCTCCAGCCAGCAATATTCTCTGGTCTTACAAAAGAACATCTGCATTATGATGCAGCCTCTTCATTTGTCTCCTTTCCAGTGAGCGTGGAACAGTGATAACTGTCACCTTGTAAAGAAATTGAGAGGAAAATGTTGAGATGATTGCTGCATGAAAAAGGGCAGGATAATCTGACAAGCACTGTCCAAATCATTCTCCCACTGGATACGGCAATGAGATGGGTAATAGAATGCAGCATTTCATTGCACATTTTATCTCATAAGAAAACATAAGGAATTAGAAACAAACTCTTTAAATAATTACTTCCTTCCCACTGAAAGCTGGAACAAACACAAACGATGCCTCAAACCTAGTAACACCTTAGAAACGTTATAGATGATATTTGTAGAAGACACAGGGATGCCCTTTAAAAGGATAGTTAAACCTCTGCTTTGCATACTGCTGCAAGTTTTATTATGAAACTTTAACTGTTTCAATAATAACTGGCTCATAGACACGTGACAGACTGACTGATAGAGACTCTAAAGTTGACAATACTTGGAGCTTGCTTTCCCATGTGTTAGCTCAGCTACCAAATTATCCCCAGTGCCTTTTTAACCCAGTGACACTTGGAAAAACTTTTTATTCCATAATTTACTGCAAATGCCGTCACATTTCCCATACTAAAACCAAAAATTCCAATGGGTAGGATTACTTCTTTCCCTTTAGCATACTCTTCCTTATGTCTGAGATCTGCACATCTTACACGTGATGATTTAGCCCTCCATTTACCCTTCTCCCCACTAATTCTTTACTTATAATATGAAGCTCTGGTTTAATAATATAGTAAAGTGAGTTAGTTAAATGAAGTGCTGACCCTAATTAGCTAAATTCCCAGAGGCTTCTAATTGCTGTGATGCCAAACACCAAATCTATAGTATAGCTAATGAAAACTGAAAGGAAACAATATCCTGAAAATACTAATACACTGTTGAAACAACCTAATGATTTCTTTCCTATATGTAGAGGCTTCCCTATGCAGTTGTTGAAGTTCTTAGAATTTCCTAATATTTACCTATATGTAATCAGCTGGCATTTTACCAATATATGCAAGAAAAGATTTAAAAGACAAGGTAAAAAGTAAACATCTGGCACAGAGAACACTGAATGAACATGCTCTGTGAGGTAAGCCACAAGTGTTATTCTACAGCACTTGTCTCCTGGTGCAGTAACCGTGCATCTACAAAATCATTATTGTCCCTACAAGGCTGCACAGGCTCTGCACAAATAAGAGTTTATGGACAATATCTGATAAACAAAGAGGAAAATAATCAGGGGAAAAATAAAAAGGGTATAAACAAAATGATATCCAAGGACATTGCTACATATGATAGACTGAGAATAGCTGCAGACACTTTGAAACTCCAGGGGAAAATAGTTATGCATAAACTAGATATTTTAGATTTATATGTTTGATAATAAACTACTGAATAAACCTGATAGTTGTTAGCAAGGGACCTGGCAACTCACTTACACACCAAAGAAATAGCAGACTGTTCTCATCTGATGCACGGTCTGGTGTGATTCCTTCTCATCAGGAAATAAACTCATTAAAATGCTGCCATTTAATTCAGGATATCTCACTATATTTATCTTTCAGATTGTGCAAGGAAAACATTTGGTTGTTTATTTTACATGTCTCTGTGTAAGAGTGCATGTCTATGTATGAACAGGAGTAATAACAACAACAAAACAGGATCTGTCTTCTATAACGTGTGGTTATACTTTATTTAAGAAAGTGTCATGTTGAAGGTTACATGGTTGGTTTTAGGTTGGACTGGATGATCTTTAAGGTCTTTTCCAGCCTCATCATTACTGTGAGACTGTGATATTTAAGAATGTTAGTGGTTATTCACCTATGGCTTGAGAAATCTGTTTGACTCTCCATTCAATAAATTGTCTGAAGTCCTTTCACTGTAAAGAAATCAAATGCATATTTTTTTTGTAGAATAATATGTCATCACACCAACTAGTACATTCTGCAGCTAAATAGTACTGCAATTAGATTAAGAAACTGTAATAAAAGATCATTACTTTCTTCTAGTTAAAACTAAATAATTAAATCTCAGTTGACCATTCAGTTATTGGTTTTTAAGCTCCATTTAAACCATGAAAACCATTAAGGTTCTACATTTGAATTTTATATCTGAATCTTTGCCTTTCTAAAAATGTATAAACGTTAGAAGGAAATGATTAAACCTGGAAGAGAAAATAAATAAATTGATTGAGATTCAACCAGCAAAAAAAGAATAAACCGAGGCAGAAGATGAAAGGACAAAACACATTGTAGGAAGGAAACTATGGAAGAATTCTAAGTGCACTCACAGCAGGTTAAGTTCCTCTAATAGAGGCAACTAGAGAAGTCTGTGTACACAGTGGCTAGATATTGGTAATTGCCAGTGATGAGTCACAGAATCACTTGGGTTGAAAGCAACCTTTAAGATCAAACCCAACCATAAACCCAGCACTGCCAGTTAGCCACTAAACCACATCCCTCAGCACCCCATCCCTACGTCTTGCAAATACTCCGGGTTGGTGACTCTATTGCATCCCCAGGTAACCTATTCCAGTGTTTCAGCAGCTGTAGTTGTTGTTTCAGTGGTTCGGTTTGTTTGGGCTTTAATCTTTAAAGACTGCCTCTGGCAATTAGAAACAAAGAGGTGCTCACAATTTATACACTTCTGGGGTTATTTTGTATTTTTTAGAAGAGGATTGTTTTAGCTATAACAAACAAATCAAAGAGGTTTTGTAGGCTAAAATAATGAAGAATTTAAGAGCCATCCAGACCGGCAAAATGTGTCTGTGAGAAAGGCTAATACAGGTAATTGTAACTGTAGTCAGTACACAATAAAATAGTGACAATAATGGATTGGTTGTTATTATGTTCCATGCAGATACAGCACAAACATATAACAATAAAAATATCACATATTGCCTTCTTTTAAAAGGGAATTTGTTTTTTAATCCTTGTCTTCAATCTGGTTTTAGAACATGAAGAAACAGAAGTGTTAGTACTTGTAAAATGTCATAATTCAGTATTTAACAAATTGTCTTGGTAAATTTAAATGGTTTAAGCTTGTTTTGTTTTAATAGTTTCTGTCTAGCCACACATATACCACGTAATTTTATCTATTAAACTGTTGCCACATCCTAATACAGTTGCTGTGTTTTAAAGCTGAGTATTTTGTTGATCCTAAGCATTGCATCACCAGCTAATATATTCCCACTGTCTTTCGTGCATATGAGTTTATTGTAAAATCAAAGACAACAACAACAAACTCACTGCTAAATCTCCTTCAGCTTCTCCATTCTTTCATGTGCATGCTTTTATCACTTATTTTGTTTTTCCCACTCTAAATTGCCATTTCCAACACAGTATGTCATACTTAGATCTATCTGAGGCTCATAAAATACACACCCCACAGCTATATCTTGGTGGAATAAAACTGGATGATACCCTGAAAGCAAATCAGGTGAAGCTCAGTAGTTAGTCTCCTTCATTCAAAAACAGGATGGGAGGAAGAAGGTCAGAGGTAAAGTAAGCAACAAGGAACGTGACTGTATTTGTGCTAACTGCCTCAGGAAGGAAAACCATGAGAGTTTAGGAATATTAAGTAAAGCAAATTCCACAAGAAATAATGCCAGAAGCATGAAGAGCATTCCTTCTGTTAGCTTGCCTACAAACCGAGACATACAGTACTTTTCTGTGCTGTGTGAAATGTGCGCTCAGACCCTATCATCATGGTACTGATCCCAAATGTCCCTCTTCCATTACTGTTTTCAATTTAAAGAGCACAAAACTACTTATAATGAATATACAAATGAGGCATCCAGAATCAGTATAGAACTGATAGAGGAAAACTCAAGCATAAGCTTGTATGTTGCCAAGAATACACAAGCAAGAGTAGGTCTCAGCTCTCTATATTCTCTTTCCAACTCAAAATTCACCTGCTTGGGTGTAGGGGACACCACCCAGCTTTGTGTCAGGAATATATCTTGCAAAACTAGGTCTCACTGCTGGATCAATAGCAAACCTTGCCCTTGAATAAACATTGGAGATGAATGCTGGAGCTCGAACAATGCTACCATTAAATAGTGAAAGTAGCAGGAAATGCAAAGTAATAAATCTTATGAAAAATGTACAGCCTGGGAATTAATTGATACAGCAAATGGTTAGAGGCAGGTAATGAACACACAGAAAAGAATATACTACCAGAAACAAAGATAAAGACCTCAGAGAACAGTCCAAAGCAACTGATTCTAAAAGGTTGAGAAATACCAGAACAACTAAACCAATGTTGAATTACCAAGAATTACAGCAAGTAATTAACAGTCAGAAGAGCACCATAAAGTTGTATTTACAAGTATAACAGTGTAATAAATGACTTGGTAGGATGCTGATCAGAAACTACAATAGTGGGACCCAAAGGAGACAACTAAATGCTAAGCAAAGAAAATGAACCCTTTCAAATAAGCAGAGCATTAACAGAAATACTTTTAAATAGGAGAAGACCTGAAGTCGATGTAGATTTTAGTGTTGCTTATAAAAAGACAAATAAGTATTTGAAAAGTATTAATCTAATGATCGTGTTGGTAATAGGTCTGATGATAGATGGTAAGTGGAAAAGTTGGCTTCTCTTGTAAAATGCTAAGTGCAAACTATCCTGATGAAAAGACACATTCATTGCTGAAGTGAAAACTGATGTAAAATTCACCCTAACAATATGTCACGAGCTGTCCACCTTCCTGGAAAATGAAATCAAACAAGACGGTAAGCATTCCGATGCACATTTTTAGACGTGACAGGCAAAGGAGTAGGCTCCTCAACCTAATCTTCAAAATCAGACCTCCAATAGATAGGTCTGTCATCCATAAATCCCATGAAAGTCAGGGATCTGCACACCGTCCAGCTCGCCTTAAAATCAAATCATTGTTTCAGAAACTTGAAAATTGTTTTTGTAATTGATTTCTTATAGTCCACAGGTTCCAAAAAAGCTAGGAAGGTAATTTTCTTTAGGGACAAGCAGAAAAAAGGGGCCCTTTCAGTCAGACAGTCTGTGAAGTAAAACCATTTCCCTGCGTATCTTTTACTATCTGAAAGGTGGTGCTAGCTCTTGATTCGGCTATGTGGGCATGGAAGATCCACTATCAGATTTGTGTCAGCACACACTGATAAAGATTACACAGACTCGAAGATATTGTAAGCATTAAACAGGTTTGATTTTAACGCTTCACATTCACCATCATCATGGTCCTAAAGCTAATTCCCAACTTTCCAATATACATCAAGTTAAGAAAATAATCTTCTTTTGCTGTACAGCTAGACAAATCCAAGGTTGGAATTGAAAGACTTCAAGCCTCAGCTGTTTTTCTTCTGAAGAAGGATCTTCTGATTATCAGTGTGTCTGCTAGAGTGTCTTTTTACCTTCCACCTAGCTGGATGTAATAGCATGGATTGTTTTTCTGTGGTGTAAGCTCCAAGCTTTGTACTAATACCTCTTCATTTTGAACAAAACAAAAGAATTGATCTGTTTGGATGTGCAATTCCTTCAGGGTAGTTTTGTGACGGATGAAGTATCAACCTGCCCACAGAATGCTGCAGAAGAGTGTCTTTTTGAGTAATAAATTAATCCACATTAACCTCATCGAGCTCTGCCCTAGCAAAATCCATTCATAAAGATATACTGTATGGAATGAACAGAACTTGGAGCTACTGTAATAGATGGAGGTTTAGTGGTTTGCACAAGGCAGAGCCTCCACAAGAAACAGGCACTGCATAGTTTAATAATACCAACTTTTGTAGTATTTCAGCAACACTTCTTGCCATCTTGATTGTACATATGAGAAATCATGCTTAGGGACACTGAGTGATAGTCACTTCCAATTTCCACACTAGTGAGACAACATCTGGAGTGTTGTATCCAGTTGTGGGCCCCTCAGCTCAAGGACACAGAGCTGCTGGAGGGTGTCCGGTGTAGAGCAATGAAAATGATCAAGGAAAAACAGCTCCCTGATGAGGAAAGGCTGAGGGAGCTGGGTCTCTTGAGCTGGGAGAAGAGGAGGCTGAGGGGGGATCTCATGTACGTCTCTAAATATGTGAGGGGTGGGTGTCAGGAGGATGGAGCCAGGCTCTGCTCAAAGTCACCTGGTGCTAGGACAAGGGGCACTGGGTGCCAGCTGGAACAGAGGAGGTTCCCTATCAATATCAGCAGGACCTTCTTCCCAGTGAGGGTAACAGAGCACTGGACCAGGCTGCCCAGAGGGGCTGTGGAGTCTCCTTCTCTGGAGAGGTTCCCAACCCACCTGGCTGTGTTCCTATGCGACTCGGTCTAGGTGATCCTGCTGTGGCAGGGGGATTGGACTGGATGACCTTTCGAGGTCATAACTGAGAAATTATTTCAGTAGTAAAACACCTTACAAGATCACACAAAGTACTTAGATGTGTGTCTGATTTTCACTCTAAAACTCAACAAAGAATTATCAAGATACAATTTGAAATGTACGAGTGTGTGATTTTGAATAGGATTTTATATATTTCATTAGAAAATATATTTAAAGCAGTAAATACAGTCTGATAGACAGATTTGGAGCTTTGAGGACTATTACAGAGTGCTTGTTTTTCCTAGTGCCTGGTATATTTTAATGTCTCCATTCTGCTATGCTATCAGTGTCACATCTCTGTTCTGTATACATTCATGCAAATATCTATGAAACACTTTTTAAGACAAATCCAACCTTCTACAGTTTGAATTAAGACAAAGAGAAAAAGCATACCTTATCTGGATCTGTTGTTGTAATGACCCAGACACAGTGGGCATTGTCTTCATACTGAACTGGATAATTCGGTGATGTAATGATCCCGCTTGGTCCACGTAAATTAGAACCACATGTTCTAGCTGAAAAGATGAAAAATACATGGTTGTGATCTGTTGCTCTTTTAAAAGAACCATTTCACAAGTGTCAGAGTATTCATAACAACTTGCTATGAATTTATATAGTCCATAACAATCTGCCTTTGTACCATGTTTGAGCCAGCCGTAAGAATCCTGTGAAATAACCTCAAGAGGAAAGAAACTGTTGCTTTTCAGCTGATCAATCCAACATCACATTAGCTTAGTTTTGTTTTATGCAGATTCATATCTCACAACTATGATATCCATATTCTGTTTAGAGAGAGCTTTACCCTCTCCAAGTGGATGGAGGGAGCCTTCTGTGTAAAATATAAGGGCTGATATGTGCTCTCCACAGTTTCTCCATGGTTGGAAAACAAAAAGCATACCACAACATTGAACTCAACGTAACTGTGTGTTCTTGAACTTCTGTGGCATCATAGCTCTATACACTCATTCTACACAACTAGAAAGAAAGAAACTACAAAGTGGTTCCAAGGTGGTAGCCTGACTTGGAAAGCACAGTTTGGTTTGTAAAACCTTCACAATCCCTTGGTCACATTCAACAAATCTTAACAGTTACAATCTTTTAAGACAAATATTTAGGAAGAGGAGTTACTACAGAACACTGCACAGAGGTCATTCAATGGCTTTGTATAGCACTTGCTGAAAACACTTTGTATAGCACTTACTGAAACGTTGCTGCGAGGGTTTTGTTTGGGATTCAAGAAAACTTGCAAATATAAGGGAACACCCACACTAGCAGTGTTCAGCTCCTGAGGGCACTTGCAGACCTAAACTGCCCTGACCTGCCCCACCTGGGACCTGCCACTGTTCCTTGACTGTGGACCCAGAGAGAGATTAAACCATCTGACTGAGCAAAGTCCCAGAAGCAGCTCCACCACAGCAATGCCTGCTCACTGATTTTATTGATCCTGATCTTAACCAGGCTCTGGTCTGTCCTCACCCCCTGGGAGGAGCCCACTGACTAGAGCTGTAACTGCTTCTGGACTTGCACTCCCTGTCTGGCCCTGAACTGGAACCTCAGGCAGATCCCACCCCTCCCAGGTTCCCAGGACACCCCTAGACCCTGCTGTGCCCTTGCAAGTAACGTAAAGAACCTCCAACAGTACGATGGATCCTGTGCTCATTCATCAGTTTCACAAATGCTGAGTTTAGTTGAGTAAATGCATACTTCAGTCTCTTGAATACTCGTAGTAGCTGCAGGCAGTTTATCAACTCTTCAAGTTGCTGATAATTTAGACCATAGAGTAAGCAGATCTTTGCGTTGCATGTTTTCCCACCACATGCTCCTTGTGAGCACCATGAATGCTGGAGGCACCTTGAAGGTCAGTGAAGGGATTGGGAGTAATATGAGCTCCAAAGAAAACCTTTATCTTTCACTTTGCACTACATGCAAGCATGCAACAAGTGCAAGGTTTTAATCAGGCTAATCGAGGTTACTCTGTGCTTAGAGAAAAACAAACTACTTCTCTGACTTGAGACTGTTGGGGAATTTTAGCTCCAAGTTGGGAAGAATACTTGAGCAAAGTAACTTGTTTTTCCAACTAAGGTTTTAATGGAAGTACACAACTAATTTATCCTATTTTGTTAGAAGTTTACTGGAGGGAGTAAAGCATAATAGAGGTATTCGCAGACAATAAATTGGAAGTAACAGCAAACACTCTTAATAACATACAGACAATTCAGCAGCAAATATCCCCTTTCTGCTGAGCATTACTTTTACCACGCACAGCTTACTTCAGCTCATTTCTACAATATATTAGCAAACAAGAATAAATTCAAGAGATAAAAAACCCCCCACCAAACAAGAGTGAAGAGTGGAGCTGCACGGACACATTATTCTGCAATAGTGGGAAACCAAGTACTGTGAGGTTATTCTTAGAATTTTCATTTAAAGACATCTGGCCCAAGAGACACTTACAAATCACAGCTGCTTTGCTGCTCTGGACACAGTGGGAGATAAGATTGTTATTTATTTCCTTTTTTACTACGTTTTAGATTGTCTGGTATTTGCATAGATGTGTCTATGCATTATTGCCCACGTTACACACAGCTTGTGATAATTTATCCAATACTTTGTATTAGATCTGGTAGGAATAAAGTTTACTTTTTCCCCAACAGCTTTACAGTGCTGTGGTTTAGATTTGTATCTACAACAGTCTTGATAATAAAACGCGTCTTGACTACTGCTCAGCAGTCTTACCTAACATCAGGGCCTTCTGTTTCTCACACCTCTTCAGCAGCTCAGAGTGGGCAACAAGTTGGAAGAGGATAGAGCAGCGACAGCTGATGCCAGCTGACCAAAAGGGTATCTCATACCATATGACAGCATAGGCGGTGATAAAAGGAGGAGGAAGTGGGCACATTTCTGGTTAAGGTTTGTCCTCCCTAATAACCACTTGTGCTGAGTCTTTCTTTTCAACAGATGGCTAAATATCTGCCCACCACCTGAAGAAGTGAACTGTAGTTTGCTTTGGTTGCAAGTACAGCTTTGCTTCATTTATTAAACTGTCTTGATGTCCCCCCACAAGTTTGCTCGGCCAAATCATGAAGAGGTTCCTGTTTAGGTTTCACCTAAAGCTACCTAACTAGTTCTAATTAAAATATGTTTAATAGCATAAAAAGAAGATGGTATGAGTTTAGAACTATGACAAGGAAATCAGTCCCTCAATTGATATTATTTCTGAGTCTTGTGCACGTCAAGCTATAGAATGATCTCTGGGTGCGTGTATATACACATACATACACAATTCTTTTCTTTGTTTTAAGTGTCATTTCATTTCCAATCTAAAATTATAAATAAAATATTATCAATTATGCATAGAATCACAGCATCATAGAATTATTAAGGTTGGAAGACAAGTCCATTATCATCAACTCCAAACATCAACCCAGAACCACCATGCTGACTCAACCATGTTTTCACGTGCCACATCTACACATTTTATGAATTCCTCCAGAGATGGTGAGTTCACCACTTCCCCGGACAGCCTGTTCTAATATTTGACCTCCCTTTCAGTGAAGAAATTGTTCCTGATGTCCAATCTAAGCCTTGAGGCCATTTCCTCTTGTCCTGTCACTAGTGAATGGGGAAAAGAGACCAACACTCTCTTCCTTTCAGGTAAGTGTGAAGTGTGATAACGTCTCACCTCAATCTCCATTCCTCTAGACTAGGCAATCCCCATTCTCTCAGCCACTAATCATCAGATCTGCCCTTCAGGGGCTTCACTAGCCTTTCTGCCCTGCCTGCTCCAGCACCTCAGTATCCTTTGTCCTGATGTGCCCAAACCTCAACACACTATTCCTACCAGTGTGGAGTATGTAACTTACCTAGATCTGCTGGCTACACTATTTCTGATGCAAAAGATCCTTCCAAACTTCAGGAAAAATTCCAAAGAATAGCACCTACCTCTGCAAATTGGCCTGTGGTCACTCCAGGCAGCCAACGTTTCTGTCACTCTCTGACAAGTGATGCTTTTAGAACCTTGCAGCACATAATTATCTTCACAGGAAAACTGTACACTTGCACCCACCCTAG
Source organism: Upupa epops (assembly GCA_013397515.1). Lineage (NCBI taxonomy): Eukaryota > Metazoa > Chordata > Aves > Bucerotiformes > Upupidae > Upupa > Upupa epops. The sequence continues at coordinate 151,484 of VZRI01014232.1, read as the reverse complement.
GACAAAATGTGACAGGAGAAAGGAAAGAATTAGAATATTTGTATTAGAATGCAAACTTGCACATTTATAATTTATAACTGAATTTATAATTCAAGTGCAATTTATAATTGAACATAACTCATTACCCCCTCCGCCAAGAAAGAAAGAGGGAAGTGGGGAAAAAACCCGTGAGCATAATAAAGACTCTGATTTCTGATGCAATATCTGAAGGACTTCAGTTTTAAACTACATTTCCATCATTAGAGCAATAATAATATTAATGCTACATACATGTACAATCAAATTAATTAGTGTGTAACATTTTATGATGATAGAATTTATAGTTTATAATGATTGACTTTTTTATGATGATTGAATGCATTGTTCTCACTATCATACACATTATATATATCATTATATCATATATATAATTATATATATACTTGTATTATATATATAATTATATTATATATAGAATTATATATATAATGATATTATATAGAATTATATATATAATTCTATTTTATATATAATTATATTTTATATCTATATATAATTATATAGATAATTTTATTTTTCATATATATATAGATCTGTGTGTGTTTTTTCTCCAAAGCTCTAGAACAATCTTTTATCTAAAGACTAATACTGTGACTTTATATTTTACCTCATGAGTTTCATAAAAAGTTCGACTGAAAACTTAGCGCCAAAACATAAATATTCTGCCCACAACATATTAAAAAAATCTGCCAAAAGCATCAAAATAAAGAGCAAGGCAGGAACAGACAGTACTCAAAGGCTCTTTAGTGTTAGAATTCAAGGTGGAGAGAAACCCGAATGCCAGCTACAGGCACTGACAAGTACAATCTCTGGAAAGATGTTGCAAGAATTTTAATTAAACTTCAGGCAGGCTACAGGAGAGCAGTCAAAAAAAGGGACAAGGAGGAAGGTACTGGAGGCTTCCAAATCTGTTGCTGAATTGAGGTGCAGATTCTCACACTGTAATTTGCGTGTGAAGGCAATCAGAAGTTGGTTTAATAGTTGTTAGCTGCAACGCAGCTAGCTGAATGAAACCATATAACTGGAGATGTGGCAGAGAACAGTGCATCCTGAGAAACCTCAGGTGAGTTAAGGCACTGGAGTGTTGTCTGTTTCCACACAACCACATCTATCGAAATAAGAGTCTGAGGGGAGAGGACACGGGACATGGGCCAGATTGTGAACTCACCACGCTAAGGCACTGCCAGATAACCCTGAGAAGAGCCTGGCTCCATCCTCCTGACACCCACCCCTTACAGATTTAGAGACATGAATGAGGTCCCCCCTCAGCCTCCCCTTCTCCCAGCTCAAGAGACCCAGCTCCCTCAGCCTTTCCTCATCAGGGAGCTGCTCTCCTTCCTTCATTATCTTCATTGCTCTATGCTGGACACCCTCCAGCAGCTCTGTGTCCTTCTTGAACTCAGGGGCCAGGCACTGGACACAATACCCCAGATGCAACCTCACCAGTGCAGAGCAGAGGGGGAGAAGAACTCTCAATCTGCTAACCACTCCACTTCTGATCCCCCCCCAGGATGCAGCTGGCCCTCTTGGCCACAAGAGCACATTGCAGGCTCAGAGTCATCCTGCTGGCCTCTAAGACCCCCAGGTCCCTTTCTCCTCCACAGCTCTCCATCAGGTCAGTCCCCAACCTATCCAGGTCCCTGGGGCCGTTCTTGCCCTGATGCCAGACCCTACACTTACAGTCATTACATCTTGAACTGAACACACTAAAAGTCTGCCAGAAGGACAGAAGGAAAAGGTTAAGATTTCAATATCTTTTTGTTTGCTTTATGATATTAGAACGAATGCCATTATTATGCTGAAAACGATGAAACCCTTTTCAAAGAACTTGTCATCACTGAATCAGTTGGGTCTCAGGCTGTCATGAAAATAAACTCTCTGCCTTTCCATCAATCCTCCGCACAACATATCTTTCAGTAGAGTGGAAAAGATTTTGAATAATGTGCATTTTCATGTTTTATTTCAGATTAATATCCACAGTTGTCATTCTTCTGACAAGAACAATAGCTCCTGGTGTCTATACTTGCCTCTTAGTAAAGAAAAAAGCCTTTCATATACTCTCCACTATATTTTAACCTGTATTGGAGAAATGCTAGGAGCATCAGATATTATTTTCCCTGCTCTTATGTAAGAGTTTGAGTTGGCACTTCAAAGGAAGGAAAAACTCAATGCCAGCCAAATTCTCCATTTCAATATGATTTAGATGTGGACTGCTGACTTTGGGATAGGCATGCTTTAACTAAATATATGAGACAACAAAGGTCAGGGGAGAGTCTGGCATCTGGGCAAGAACAGCCCCAGGGACCACTATAAGTTGGGGACTGCCCTGTTGGAGAGCAGTGAATGGGAAAGGCACCTGGAGGTCCTAGTGGCCAGCGGGATGACTCTGAGCCTGCAACGTGCTCTTGTGGCCAAGAGGTGCAACAGCATCCGGGGGGAGGTGGGGGGTGGGGGTGTGTGCAGAGGAGGGTTCTTCTCCCCCTCTTCTCTGCACTGGTGAGGTTGCATCTGGGGTATTGTGTCCAGTGCCTGACCCCTGAGTTCAAGAAGGACACAGAGCTGCTGGAGGGTGTCCAGCATAGAGCAACAAAGATGATGAAGGAAGGAGAACATATCCCTGATGTGGAATGTGTGAGGGAGCTGGGTCTCTTGAGATTGGACAAAAGGAGGCTGAGGGGGGACCTCATTCCTGTCTCTAAATCTGTGAGGGGTGGGTGTCAGGAGGATGGAGCCAGGCCCTTCTCAAGGTCATCTGGAGACAGGGACTATGGGTGCAAGCTGGAACAGAGGAAGTTCCATATCAATATCAGCAGGAACTTCTTCATGGTAAGCATGATGGAACATTGGAACAGGCTGCCCAGGGGGGTTATGGAGTCTCCTCTTCTCCCTCTATCCTATTTATTGAAAAGCTTATTTCACTTCATTGTTTTTTAAAACCCATTTATCAGCTCCTCTGCTGCCAATTAAATAATGACTTTGCAGGTAAGTGATTCTCTTGATGTTGGATGAATTTATGAATTCTTAACGTCCTTTGAGGGTAAGCTGAGAAAAATCCAAAAAGAGTAGGTCAGAAACAGGATAGATATTAAAAAACATTTTTCCCACCAGTGATGCCCTAGCTTGGTAGAGCCTTGATTCAGGAGCAAGGTTTGATTAACTCGCTTTCCAGAATTGAAGAGAACTTTGCACGATTCCTTCTAATTCCTATGAAGTTTTCCTTTCCATTTACTCTTAGTTCTGCCTGTCTATCCATTCCCTGCTGAGCAATTTATAAATCTCTGCATGAGCTGGCTGCTCCCATCTCCTTCCTTTGACCCCTTTTCTCTGACACACCTTGAAGTCTATGCTTTTTATACCCAACAGGGAAAGAACAGACTTCCTCCTTTCACTCTAAGTATCCAGCTGACCTCAGAGGTTTTCTTTAAGGAACACACCAAAAGCTGAAAACAAAGAAAAGCAAGGACGTGCCAGCCTCTGACACTGAATTTACTGTGTTTCCCAAGCTTTTCAACTTATAAACAGTGGGAAAACAGACAATTCTCTCTGCTTTGTGTTTGATGATGTTACGCTTTTCCTACACGGACAAGATCGTTGCTCTCTACAGTTTCAATTGAAATTCACTGCTTGGAAAAAGAAGCAAAGAGAAATAATACAAACCACGCCATGGGCTGGAGAGGTTTTGACACAGACTCATGTTTAAAACTAGGGAAATATATAGTTGCATGTATAACATGCGACAGAACAAGCCATCCTGTTGGCCATACAGAAAACTATATGTGCCTACCTGAAGTCAGACCCCACTCTTTTCCCATTTTCAGGAACTCCAGGATCAGGACACGCATCTGATGCAACTGCATCGCCACCCTGGGTCACTGCAAAGTAAAATATAAACCAAACACAAACGAAACATTAGACGTGTAGGTGTGATGCTGGCTCTTCACTCTCCCCACACATGAAGGGCTGTAGCCTGAATTCAAATTTGTGGCTTTTTCTTGAAAGAGTATAAATTATTATTAAAAAGAAGCCCAATGGAATTGATTTCTTGGTGGTTTGGGGTTTTTTCTTTGGTTATGATAAAACAGCGTCTTGTGCCTCTGTGGGAAAATGAAAGATTGATTTCCCTTGCTCAATCATCTTTTATGGATATACCAGGATCTGAAGCTTTTCTCAAGGAAAACATTTTATGAAGTCACCCACTGAAATATTTAAAACACATCATTTTAAGATTAGGATAGTATAAGAAAAATCTCATTGAAGCTCCTGTCATTCCTTTTGTGCTCTCTTCTTTCTCCCTCCAGACTGCCAGGTATTTAAGGAACACCAGGTAGAGAAATACATAAACTTACAGTGCTTTCAAATGTAAAATGAATTCAACATTCCATTTTCTTTATTTTTCTTCATTTATTCAAAGGTGCTTAAGGAATACATGGGATTAAAGGTAATTAATCATAAACAAAACCAGAGAAATAAGAGTGCAGCACTGAATATAGAGACAATTGAATACACAGGTGCCTGCTATCCTGCACACAGTCGCATCTGCATCCCCTTGCAACTACGTGCCTCCTGTCTTTCTGTTTCCTCTACAGAAGCACAGAGCTAGTAAATAATTTGTGCATCACATGTTTTATCTCAAAAGATTTGGGGGAAATCCTTAAGGACAATGCAGAACGTTCTGGCTGATTACAAAAAATAATTGGAATAGTTTAGCTGCACAAAACAAATGGCTCGAGGCTGAGGGAGTTAGAGATGACAGCGTTGCAGCTGAAAGGTGATTAAAGATTAGCTGTAAAGAGTGTCTGGTTTCCCACACGATGACATGCTTTCACATTCAATGCAGCAGCAAAAAATGGTGACAAGGAGGATATGTACAATCAGGTGGTAAGGGCTATAAAATTTAGTGTCTGTTCTGGCAGCATCAGGAGAAATTAATTTCTATAGAAATTTGAAAGTTTACAAGAGAAAATCTAAAGAAATAAAAAATGTAGCACAGGAGTACAAAAACATCACTAAAACAAAGCATCAATCTGCTTGAGCTGAGCATAGAGGCTTCTGAAAGTAAAGAAACTACCAAAAGTACAGTATATTTCAACATTTACACATTCTCTTTTATTTGAGCATGTAGTATGTTTAAATATATAAAATAAAACAGGAATCATCTCTTTCTGCATGGTTTTTTAACCTGATAACTCAGTCACAGAAATCTTTCCTCTAAAAGAGGAAAGATTATAGCAATATCAGAAATGCTTTTGCAGGCATGATTACAAATACTGGTTTGCTTCAATAATTACCTTCTGGTAAATAAAAAGATCAAGGTTTAAAGGAAATCCAGGTAAGATGGACAGAAGTACTGCATCTGAAATTGGCCACTCACTCCACACTAAACACTCTGTTCTGTTAAATTCACTAAGGTTTCTTATACTGATAACACATTATTGTTTCCAAGAGGGCCAACAGCATCCTGGGGGGCATCACAATGGGGGTGGTTAGCAGAATGAGAAAGGTTCTTCTCCCCCTCTATCTGCACTAGTGAGACTGC
>VZRI01014232.1:105438-136222 GCA_013397515.1 Upupa epops | reverse complement strand
AAAATAATAATAATAATAATAATAATAATAATAATAATAATAATAATAATAATAATAATAATAATAATAATAATAAGTATCTGTAAGAGACTGAATACATTTATAAGTGTCTTTCTACTAATTCAAGTGGTAAGGAAAGAGATGCAGCATTCCAAAGATGTAAAATATATGAGAATAAAGCTGTTAATTGCAGAAATCTGATTCCCACGTTGAATGCTTCCAGCTAGGTTTAGTGGCAATAAGATATATACATAATATAAATACCTGTGTATGCAGAAGTCAAGTTTTCAGGGCTAAATCTACTCTACACAGCAGTGCTTGTGATTGAAGTGTGGTGCTGACATTCTAAGAACTGTATTTAACTGCCCAGAATAAAGGGATAGTATGGGATGAAATATAATCCTAAGAAATAAAGCAAGCCTATATCAATTAAACTTTGCATTATTGCAGTTAAAGTTCAGTAAGCTAAATCTCTAAGAATTAGAGTGCCCAAGACCTCCCAGTTTAATGTTTGAAATGTAAACACAGTATATTGCTCCTCCAGTGGTCAGTTTATCTTCTACGTCCACAAAGGGATTCATGTTTGCAGTAGCATTTAGAAGGCTAAATACAGACGTGGGTAACGGTCATTTACTTCTGTGAGCATCTAACATTCAGGGGGCGTTTTTTTTCCTCTCATTACTCTGTGCAAAGTATATCTGTTCAGCACAGACAATATTCCCTCTGCAGATCTGACTATCTCCATTAAGAGAGAGCACAGATCTCCACTTCCTTTTGAGCATCCCATCCCAGAATTGTGACCTCTTAGCAGACGTTTTCTGACAATGTGGTGACACACTGTCTATCACCACAGATAGGATTGAGGATGACTTGTTTTAGCTGTATTCTGTGCATGTCTCAGGCTGCTGCTCAGTAAAAATGACCATGACATTATGTGTAAGCATCAGGACATAGCTGAAGTTTCATATTAGAAAAACCATACCCCAAACCTCAACAGACCCGCCTGGCTGTGTTCCTGTGTGACTTGGTCTAGGTGATCCTGCTGTGGCAGAGGGATTGGACTGGATGATCTTTCGAGGTCCCTTCTGATCCCTAATGATTCTATGTTTGAACTATCTCTGAGCAGAACATTTTTCTAGATAAAGATGCTCCAATTGTTTCTGCTAAATCTGTAAATTTATAGAGAAATCAAAAGCAAAAATGAAGGATTCTCTTTTGTACACAATAATACATAGCTTTATACAATACCTCAGACGCTGGGTATTGTTAAACTACACAGTACAAGCCTTTCAAACATGACTTCAGTCTGGCCCTTTTCTCCTCTTCATTGAAATTAGCAGAGCGTATGTGAGCTGCAGCACATGCCCTTTTCCTCATCTCACTATGACAATAACGATAATAACCCCCTATTTATCTTAATTTCCTATGACATCCATGTGTCAGATACCCAATTCCATCTTGAATGTGTAACCTGAAGCATTCTGATGGCTCTGTGATACAGCAGACTAATAATTCATCATCCTTTTCCCTCTTTACTACACAATCAGCAACTTATTTAAGTCGACCTGTTAATACTAGACAGAAAGGGGCCGAGGGGTTTTATTTGCTCCTCAGGTATATTCTAGTCCTCACAGTGTAAGCAAATTTAAAAAAGCTTTGAAAAGCCATGAGAAAGGAGAAAAAGCCCCAAGACTTCCTTTTTGAGACTGTGCCCATTAACCACCTTTTAAAAAGCACCGTGCACTCCTGACAGCTAGCGACAGAGCTGAAAGACTCTATCACTGCACAAATCTGAGCATGGTTCCCAAATGAATTCAAAGATACAGCTATTTGCACTAACGAGTGAAGTTATACTAATCAGATTATCTGCTCTGTTGCACAGGTGGATGAGCTTTTTCGACTCGCAGGAAAAATACCTTCCTTTATGGATCAATTCACGTCTTCTGCCTTTCCACATCATGTGATGGCACCAGAAATTCAACCAGGACTCCTGCTGACTTTTAACAACTTTGGAATAGTCCTTCTTGAGAACGTAACCATGTTAGTCAGATTCTCTACTCTTACAACTCGACAGAAGAATCTCCCTTGCCTCTTTAAAGCAGCCCGAGGTAGGTTTTATCAGTGTGCCATTTATAGCTCATGTCATCGAGTGTCAGCCCTACGTGTCTGTAAAGTGGAGCTCACGGTAACTAATTTACAGAAATTATCTAATACCGTGCATGAGCTTTTTGAAGTTGGATAGGCTCAAGAAATGTACTCAAAACTCATTATGCTTTTCCCTAGATAACTTGAATAACTGCAATCTTATTGCCAGGGCCAGAGTTTCTTTAAAAAAAGAAAGAAAATAGAATTTCATTTTGAGAACAGCTTAAAGATGAATACTCGCTCTGTTGTGGAGTCTGGCAAGTCTCATTTCACCCATGACAGCATCCAGCTGCTAAACGGAAATATGAATTGAATGTGGACAACTGATGTGAAAAGCCAATTCCATTGTTTTGACAAAGGAAACAAATAAGATCTAGTTAGGCTGTGATTGCAGCAGTTGTATTTTATTACTGTGTTAGGAGTTGTAGGACAGCGGTCCCCACGCTAATAAACAAAACCACTTGACGCAGGGCTATGGTATTTAACGTGTGTGTGAATAAAAACATCACACAAGTGAAAGAATCACAGCACCGACTGAAGTGAAACGCACAAAGCAGCACACTGCAGCATTCCAGATGTCTATGGCAATTAATTGCAGCTCCTTTAAAGTGAAATGTAGTTACCCCTTGGAGTCCTCAAAAAACACTGTCAGTATTGGGAGATGGAGTTTGTTTCCTGCTTTTCTTTACTTCCACACTGCTGTCTGCTGGAAACATTCGTTATCACTATTGTCTCTGGAATGTAAGGACCCACTGTAACTGGGATTTGTCTTTTCCTACATTATCCCACAGGGATAATGGGAAGGGGAAGAACAGGGCTAGCAATATTTCTGGCTGGTATTGCCACACCAGTGGCAGCAGTAGAGAAAGTAGCCACAAGTAACAGAGCAGCTAATCCTTCTGAAATTATTCAGCTGGTTTATGGAACAAAAATGAATGGAAAATGCAATTAAGAGATCACCTCACAACTACTTGAACCTGCCAACAGGTTAAAGCACAAGATAACTCACACGTTTGTTTAGCCTAGTTAGGTGACCAAGCAACCTTAACTGACTGCCACACTAATTTGCATTCCTCTTTTCCCAGGTTTATGGTTTATGGAACAGCAACAATTCACATCACCTTCAGTCTGCACACAAATTATACCCAGAGGTCTACAAGGGTCACTGGGAAGGAAGCATCTGTTGCCCCTTTCCTGCAGCAAAATGGCTAGGAGCTGTTATTTCACCTCAAAACATGCAGCAATGCCCACACTTCTCCACACATCATGCAAACCCTTATCCTGCTTGCATTTCCCCTCTCAACCTATGCCAGCTCTCAGGAAAAAGCTCCTCTGCTCAGCATATGATTTAAAAAACAAAGTTCTTACTGTGTAAAATCAGTCCGTGTGGCAGTCAGGACAAAAGGAAGAAGGGAACACAGCACAAACAAAGCAATAAGAGAGAACAGCCAGCCTTGGCTTTAATTTAACAATCACATCCAGTTCATGTGCTCAGGTAGAGGAGCTACAGGTGGCCAGAGGAGCTACAGGCAGCCTCTGTGAGGCAGCCAGGGCAGCCCAGACACAGCTGATTCCAGCCAGTTTCAGCCACCCATCACAGGGCAGAGCTGAGCCATGCTAGCTATCATCACATTAAGGAACACAGTATCCAAAGTGTTTGCGTACCAGAAGCATCCACTTACTAAGAAATCTGGAAGCAGTAAAGCCATGCCTCTGACTCTCAGCTTCAAACCAGTAAACACAGACACTGACACTAGATGGGAGAATATACTACCCCATCTTTCCACTCAGGGATGAAAGAGACCTTGCTTTGGGATGCACTTTTCAAGAAGGCTTAAAACTGGGTCATCAAAGACATCGGCAAATCATCCTAAGAGCTCACCACTTGAGAATACTTTTCCTCGGCTGTTTTGACATTACTGCTTTGGATGAAAAAGTATGGCCACTGTTTCTCACAGGCTCACATCATTACCTTTAGTTGGAAGTATCTCTGACCATGAAAAAGGAGAACACTGTGACCTTCACTCAGTTATACAATGATCCTCAACTTCAGAACCATCTCCTTTTTTTAATTCAGCAACTCCAGATCATATCGTTTCGAACAGCGATGCTAGGACACAGGTAGGAGAGATTTTATCGCCCACACTGGTCTCATTTTATTTTAGTTTCTCTTCATTAATTGCAAACACACAACAGAAACAGTTCCACTCCATAGAAATCCACTAAACATCCCACTGAGCACTCTGATTCCATGTAATTTTGAAATTATAGCGCTCTCACACTTTTTTATGGAATCAAATGCGGTACTGAAAGGCAAAGGAGAAACAGGCAAAGGAGAAACAGGCAAAGGAGAAACAGGCAAAGGAGGAATGCTACTGACTAACACCAGATGCAGGATCAACAACTAGAAATAGAATGCAGAAGAATGAAAAGACTGGACATCTGTTCATATCATGAGGCAGTGGCAGCATATTCATCCTGTCCAATCACTGGCTGTCAAAGAACTCGCTACGCATACCGGCTCCTCCTGACAGGAGGAGAAGTGATTTTCACCAAGGAATGCTCCTTTTTTGACATCACCTGTTCTTTACATAGATCAAAAGTTTTCATAGTTCCAGGAGGAAAACCATTTCTCAATCCAAATAAACTCACCCTTTTCAATGACTGAGCAGTTAAAATGTACAGTACTGAAGTACAGAGATCTCCTTAGGAGTTGCCTTGCAGAAAATAGCTTGGCTCTGCTAATTTGTGACATCATTTTCAACGGCCAGGCATCCTAAAATCTATAGGTGCTACAGGATGGTCTACAGAATGACAACTGATAGGGAGAGTAAAAGCTATACATCAGCTTATGCTTGAATCTAGACTGATTGGAACAGATGTATGTATTTTATAATTTGGATGACATATATACTCTGTTAAATAATCTACTATGCATATGTTAGAGTGGTGAGACACTGCAACAGGATGCCCAGGGAGGTTGTGGCTGCCTCCTCCCTGGAAGTGTTCAAGGTCAGATTGGATGGGACCTTGAGCAGCCTGGTCCAGTAAGGGATGTCCCAGTTGATGGCAGGGGGGTTGGAACTGGATGATCTCTGAGGTCCCTTCCAACCTGAACCATTCTATGAATCTATGAATGCTACGTATATATTCCATCACGACCAAAGCATACAATCATTAGTCACGTTATACTCGTACATACATAGTGAGAGCACAATAAAACTGAGCCTTCTTTACAGAGCTCTGCATTTCTCCCATGTTTCTATCAGCTGCCAGAGTTGCCCTCCAGCACAGTATAGCCATTCCAGCATTTTTCTGACTTCTAAAAGGTCTCTCTTATGCCTGAAATTTAACAGGAATAAAAGAAGCTACATTACCCAGAGGAGACAGAAATCTTGTTAAAACTCACTGTCTCTTTTATTTGATATTTTGCAGCTATAAAACTAATGAAATTTAACATTGTTAAAGAACGTCATTTTCATTTTGACAGACACCTGGAAAAACCTCTAAATTAACCTACTGGGGAAAAAGAACAGAAAGTCAATTTCCTTACCACTGTTGGACAAATAATACTTTGTGGTTATATAAGCTTTTAATAAATTCAGATAAAGGAATTTTAAATTGTTTCTTCATAACTTTTTGATAATTGCGTTCAATTACTCCTCGCTCAATAATCAAACTCCGACTTTTTATGCAGCACAGTGTTTTGGTTCTACATTTCTAGAACAATACCGAAGAGGATTTCTCCCTAACTTTCTCATACTTCTAATTTCTCTGCATTTATTAAGCAACGAGTTCCAGAGGGATGCGAGAAGATGCTTGGAAGAAAAGAAACAAATGAAAAACAAAAGCCAAACCCCAACTCTACATAAACATCTCTGTTCATGTGAGAAAGCAAAGGTGGAGAAGGCAGAAATACTACATGAAGACCTGAAGTATATCTGGATGCTCTCTCGGGTTCAGTTCAGCCAGGGATAACATCTGCCCTTGGGAAAGTTTCACAACACTAAGGCAGGTGAGGCAGCACTCAGGAACCTGTAGGTAACTGCAAGCACAAGGCTCTCCTAGGAAAAGACACATCTGAGATGGAAAATGGAAGACTTACTCCATATCCACTAAAGAGACACCAAAATGAAGCATGAACAAAGCCTTACACTCACAGAGGATGGGAGGGAGATGTAAAATAAAATCTTGCCTGAGCCTGAGAACAGGAAGAGATAAAGGAAAACAAATAAACTCAGCAAATATTATCTCAAGAAACAAATTAAATACTACTGCAGAAACCTCCAGATTTTAATAATGGTTGCACTTCCCTGGGAGGCTTTGCCTGCGGTGAGACAAAGGGAAAATGCTTATAAGTATAAATTATGTCAAACTTCAACAGAAAAATATTCCTCTCCTTCAAAACTGTTTGTCTGAAGTAATGCATGTGATGACATTGAACACAAGGGTCAGGGGAGAGTCTGGCATCTGGGCAAGAACAACCCCAGGGACCAGAACAGGATGGGGACTGACCGGTTGGAGAGCAGTGGAGGAGAAAGGACCTGGGGGTGCTAGTGGCCAGCAGGGTGACTCTGAGCCAGCAGTGTGCTCTTGTGGCCAAGAGGGCCAACAGCATCCTAGGGGTAATCAGAAGGGGGGTGGTTAGCAGATCAAGGGAGGTTCTTCTCCCCCTCTACTCTGCACTGGCGAGACTGCATCTGGAGTACTGTGTCCNGAACTTCTTCCCAGTGATGGTGATGGTGCATTGGAACAGGCTGCCCAGAGGGGTTCTGGAGTCTCCTTCTCTTTTGAGGTTCCTTCTGATCCCTAATGATTCTATGATTCTATGAAATGCATCACATTCATGCAACTGTAGTAGAGTGCCTTCACAAAATTATGGCAAGGAAGAAATACAAAGCAACTCTTAATTAACCTCTGTATCCTTTCCATTTTATACTTATTCACAAAGTGTCGAAAAATAAGTTAATTAAGTTTCAGTTCTGATCACATATGCATGAGTTACAAGCAGTTTATACCTCTCAGGCAGTGAAAAGCATTTATGCTCTATGTAGTTGTCTAGCTGTCTGCTAAGTTGTAGAGGTAAACCTTCACCCTGATGTGCAGTGCAATGATGGGGAGGTCACACCAGAGCTGCTTGCAGGGGTTTTATAAGATGAGTCACCAAGAGGAAGTGCTCTACGTTTTGAAGATCGAGGACATATAATTTTAAGGAAGGACTTACTGTTTTGTTTAAATTATGACTTTTTCCTTAATTTTCTTTCTCTGAACACGCTTTCAATCTTTGATGCAGCTTCCACTGAAGGACTGAGCCTGTTCTTCTTTGCTTTGTGACAGCAAAAGCTGTTGGAAGCAAGGGGCACATTTTTTTGTACTAATATTGCATACACATTGTTTTGTGAAGCCTCGAGAGCCCCGTTTGCTTTGGATGCAAAGTTGATTCTTCTCAGCTAAGCAGTTATAGGTAATGGTGTGCAGCCCTTTATCCATGGGGAATTATAAATAACTCTAGAAACATTCCAGTCTTTTTAGTTAAGCTTTTATGACAAGTTTTTTCCAGTGAAAACTCTGAAATGGAACACTTCCCCCACCCCCCTAGTTTTTAAAGACTACAAGTTAGTTGAGCTTAATATTCAAATATAAAACTTCTTAGAATGATATCAGTGGAACAGATAACATTTTCCTGATGTTAAAACCATTTCCCCCCATATGTTTCTTACAGATTCTTCAGTACTGTGATGTTATGTGACCTGACCTATAGATTCAGAGAAAGAACTGTCTTCCAACTCTCCTGAAGAAGAAAATTCTCCTCTGTTCCAGCTTGCATACCCACCAAAGAGCCTACCTAAGGTTTACCTAAGCTAGAGGAACAAGCAGCAGAGAAGTCAAAACAAAGTCAACCTTACTCTTGTATACTGGAAGTGTGATCAAAACAACCTAAATGAACTCTTTACTAGAGAGAAGAAGGGTTTTCAAGACCTTGTGGAAAACTTTGTCTAGGTAGGAGTACATTATCTACAGGAAAACCTTTACATTTACGTCAATGGAGAACTGATGTAAACACCAAATTTCCTGTTACACTGAGAAATAAAGATATAGATAAGGAGTAGAGACCTGGTCGGGATGTCCTGCTGTGGCAGGGGGATTGGACTAGATGATCTTTCGAGGTCCCTTCTGATCTGTAATGATTCTATGATCACAGCTAAATCCTTCAAATAGGGATAAGGTCATGGAATGTGGAAGTCATCTCATGCGCCATCAATCCTTTATATCATGTCTGGAAGAATGTAAGTTAGTATTTCCTTATTTGAGGACATGACTAGCACACTATGGATTGTTACTGCAGTTTTCAGTTAAACCTAGCAGACAGCCAATGTTAACAGCCTTTAGATACTGTAGGATCTTTAGAAATCAGGAATTTTCTACACTTCTGACTGTAATACTTTATACTGTGCTGATAGACTGATAGTTCACACTACTTCAGTTCTGTTAAATTCTAATGAAAACCACCTACAAACATAATGTCTTTACTCCTGCATATCCCTTATGAGTTCTCCCCAAAAGAGAATGTTGAGATCTCTTGCCTTTAGTTGATACCTGTCTATGATGCCTATCGGGAATATTTCAGCAGCTCATCAGTCAGGTTGAAGCCTTAAGGAGTAATGTATAATTACACATTTTTGGGGAAAGGAATTCAGTGGATGGCAAACCAGGAACAAAGAACAGATAATTACTACAGGCAAGGGTTATGTCTTCAATTGCATTAAAGTTGCTTAGTAATCTCTATTTTTAAATTATTATCTCACTCGTACATACCTTTTCCAAACAGAGACTGTTAGGGCTTCATTTTTCTCTTCAAATCGTATTTATTCTTCTTTAAATATTATTAAATTAATTATTCATGTCATTTACTCTTGAGAAATCCACCAGAAAAATTCAATTCTCTACACTAAAAGATTAAGATGACCTTTTGCATGGAATATATCAGCACCATCATACTGTGAAACTTGTATTTGTTGTGAAAATGACCTTTGGCTGAAGGATGTGCATTTTGCCCTTTTAACATCTATCCAGATGGCGGGATAGAAAGCTTTTGGAAAGCAATAACTCCAGTTGATTGACACACACAGGTTTAGCAAGTACATCCCAAATACTATCAAATCTAACAAAGCCTAAAAGCCTTTGGAGTGTGCTATGCCTGTAATACTCAACTGCCAGGGACTAAAGAGCATCCAGTTTTGGGTGTTGAACCAAGAGAAGATGAGAGTTGAATGACAAGTCTTGTTGCAGTTGACAAGCGAGAGCCTGCAAGGGGTTGTATCCTGCTAGAGCTACTGTTCACAAACAGGGAAAGGCTGGCAGAAGATGTGGTGGTCAGAGGTGGTCCTGGCACAAGTGACCACCACATGAAAGAGTTTTCAATAAATAAGTAAAGTAAGTAAAGTTGGGAGGGCCATGAGCAAAACAGTGCCTGGTAAAATTGAGAAAGAAATGTGATTTCTCAGTACAAAACAGGTTCCCCACGTGACTCCAGACACGTGAAGGAAAAGCTGAGATGGCACTAAAGAGTGGCACCCTGAAGAAAAGAATAGATGCTCCAAGAAATGCCAGCTTAGAGAAACCACACTGGTTTGCTCTTGTCGCTTTGATAATTCACAACTTTAGAGCTCCTCTAGCAGAGACACTGAGTATCCGAGTTAAGTTCAAAAGCATTAAACTAAGGAAGATATGCATAAATTTTTCACTAATCTCTTTTGCTTCTGCAGGAGAATTTCTTTCATGTTGTGAGCGTGAAGCAGAAAGTATTATGACAGTAAGGTGAAAGAAATCAAATGAACGGTCGTATTAGCAGAACAATACAGACCTTGAGATGGACTGATGTCCTGGTAGATTAAAACTTTCCCGAATTAAATATTTCTGATCAAATAATTTGTATTAAAATCTCCATTACTTTGAGAAATGACAAAGTGAGCTGGTCGCTCTTACCCGGGATCAGACAGCCTCCATGACAGAAACGTGCAGAGAGCACCATGGTTACAGTCCCTTCTTTTACAGTTATGCTGACATCAACAGAAAACTTAGCAAGGCATGAGGTGTTTTTCTGGATTATTCCTTCTGTTGTTTTTTTTTATTATTTTTTCTCAAATTACATAGTTTAGTAACCTTTTCTATTTTTAAAGGACAATTATGGTGGAAGGCCATGTGTGGTGAATAATCTCCTCCCCTTAAATCAGCAACTAATCTGCTCCTTCCAAATATTTCCCCATGCATTTATTTCCATTTTCATCCTTTCCTGGATTTTTTGGTTCCATTCCAAAAATATTTCAAGCTTTATGAAAAGCTGGACACAAGCCAACAACATTCCCTTGCAGCCCAGAGAGCCAACTAACTGTCTCCTGGGCCGCATCAAAGGAAAAGTGGCCAGTAGGTTGAGGGAGGTGATCCCAATCCTGTATGCTGCTCTGGTGAGATGTGCCTCCCGCTCTGGAATATTCAGTACAAGGACATGAACTTGCTGGACTGGATCCAAGGANCTTGAGAAGAGCCTGGCTCCATCCTCCTGACACCCACCCCTCACATATTTGGAGACAGGAATTAGGTCCCCCCTCAGCCACCTCTCCTCCAAGCTCCAGAGACCCAGCTCCCTCAGCCTTTCCTCATAAAGGAGTTGTTCTACTTCCTTCATCATCCTCGTTGCTCTTCGCTGGACAACCTCCAGCAGCTAGCAGAGGGATGGAACACCTCTATTAGAGTGAAGGACTGAGAGAATTGGGGTTGTTCGATGCCCATTACTGAGGAAATTGATATGTTGTTCAAGTGTTGTGTATAAGTTTTTTTTCACCTTTTCCAAGCCAAGAAAGAGTAGTGGACTCCAACCGCTCTGAAGCTAATAAATTAGCTGTCACCTAACAAAATAGCCCTGCTCCAAATATATCTGACACTGGCACTTTGCAGTTCTGCTCAGAAGAGTAACAGAAAGATAGTTTCTATGTGACAGGCTGAAAACTGACAGGCAGATGCTACACCAACAGAGTTGAACTTATTTTTCAAAGTGTTTCTCAATATAAAGAGCAAATTCAGAATAAGTAAAATTGTCTCAGACCTTGTATCAACCTCTGAAGATATTCTCCCACAATCTGGATTTAGAAAACCAGGATCTGAACACATACTCACCATGTGTGAGCTATTCATGGATTAGATTAGTTTTGATTGGAAGAGACTTTCCAGATCATCAAGTCCAACTTATTCCTACCCCTACCATCACCACTAAACCAAAGCAACATCTACCCTTCCCTTAAACACCTACAGGGATGGTGACCCAACTGTCTTCAATGTTCCAATCCTTGACAACACTTTCCATGCAGAAACTCTTCCCAACATCCACCCTAAACCTCCAGTTTAAGGCAGTTTCCCCTCATCCTATCAGTCATCACTAGAGAGAACAGAGCAACTCCCACTTCTTGACAACTTCCGTTCAAGTACTTGCACAGTGTAATGATGTCTCTTCTCAGTCTTTCCTTCTCCAGGTTAAACAGACCAGATCCCTCAGCTGTTCCTCACATGACACATGTTCCAAACTCTTCACTACCTTGGTAGCTGCCTCTGTGCCTTCTCCAGCCCTTCAATGGCCCTCTTGTGGTGAAGGGCCCAAAACAGGACACAGTACTTCAGGTATGGCCTCAACGTGGCCTGAGTAAAGGGGAATCATCACCTCCCTGCTCCTGCTGACAACACTAAATATTGCAAAATACTTTTTAAAAATTGGAGATGCAAGATCAAGATGAATTAAATAGCGAACATAAGCATTCCAAGTGTAAAGGAATAAGGCACAAATAAGCAGTACATGTCACTATGACACAAAATATAAGTGATATTGCTAATGTTAAACCTTGAAAACTGCAATATTGGTCTCTGGGAAAAGTGCAAATCTCCTGTCGGGAGGTGGAAAGTCTCAGATTCTTTCAAAGAATCTAACATACTTGGGGTACCTATGCTCTGCAGCACCCCTTCACTACACACTGATTCTTTAACATTGGTTTCACGCTTTATATGTTCCTGAAGTCTGAATTCACCAGCCTGCAAGGTGGGAAAGCCTTCATAATTCACATATATTATCTGAATCTTCAGATGACTTTGTAATCTTAAACTCCATCGGGAGAGGTTTAGACTTGACATTAGGAAAAGGTTGTTCACTGAAAGAGTGATCCAGTTTTAGAATGGGCTGCCCACTGAGGTGGTCGAGTCGCTGTCTCTGGAGGGGTTCAAGGTTAGCCTGGATGAGATGCTGAGTGGCATGAGCTAGATGTCAGATGTTAGGTTACTGGGTTGGTTTCACGTTGGACTGGATGATCTTTAAGTCTTTTCCAGCCTCATCATTACTGTGAGACTGTTTTGCCAAACTATTTATTACCCACATCTATGTTTTAACTGAGCTGTGAATGAGAGTTAAAGCCAATGATATAAAGCCAATATAATGGTATAAAGCCAATAAAACAATGTAAAAGTATGGATGTTTGTATTTAAATGCCGTATGAATACTTCATTTATACAGAATAGCAAGAGCTAAAAGCAAGTTGCTTAAGCCTTTGGCTTTGACAATAACAGAATTCAATGCCCATTGGCCTACAGTATGAACATTTGCTTTGGATAGTAATTAATGTTCTATAATTATATATGGTAATTATTTAATGGCAGCTTCAGCATCTTAGCTGGATAACAATTCCTTCTAAGCATCCGTAATTCAATCAGATTACATCTTGTTTTACCCTTTTTAATAGATGCTTTCTTCTGGTTATTTTACACATTATATATGCAAATGATGTAATAAATAATTGACCAAGCACATTGGTTTGCTCATAGCTACACAAATATGTTTAGGCAGTAGTTCTCTTCACAGCAAGATCTTCTTTTCCACAGTATTTTAAAAGATATTTAAACTCCTGCAGTGATGAAAGCTTATTTAGAAGCACCAAGTATCGTTTACTAACCTGATTTATAAAGCAATTTATACAATCTAGTAAAATAGTACTGTACAATTTTATTGCACAGGGAAAGTTCCTGAAGATCCTGAGTTCTTTAACAGCTGGGCAACTCTGTATTATAGCATTCTGTGAAGGAATGGATATATCAGAATCATTATCCCTTGTGCTTTATGAAATCTTTAGAAAACTGTTAGAGGTTAATCTGCCATTATTTTTTCCAGCTGCCCAATTTCAAGCTGTAACACTGGGCAGGAGGGGAACGAGAGTCATTAATCTCTAATTAGACATAAAGTAAGTTGTGTAAGGGAATGCACTAGGGCTCATGTATTTATGAACATTTATAAATACATGTGTATGCATGCCTGTGTCACAACCTTATATTAAAGGTGCCAAATCCATCCCTTACCTTACAGCATGAGAGTATCTGTGTTGACACATTACTGCCTTCTTTACTTTTAACTGACTATTCAACATGTGCTCAGTATTTCTGAGAGTCTTTCTGAAGTAAAACTGTGTTTCCAGATATGCTAGGTCCACCCAATTTTGTAATGAATACATCAGTAAGGGCTTCTTCAAATGCATCGCAGGTAAACTAAACCTAGAGGTGATGTGGGAACCCTGCTGAATGAGCTGGGTACCCTGAAGACAGAGGATACAGAGAAAGCAGACATACTGAACACTGTCTTTGCCTCCATCTATACTTCTGGGAGCTGTCCTGATATCAAAGCCCAGGCTGCTGAGGCTCCAGAGGGAGTCAAAGCAAGAGAGGAGCCTGCCTTGGTTGATGAGGACTGGGTTAGGGATGTGTTGAGCAAATTGCATGTACATAAATCCACAGGCCCTGATGGGATGCACCCACTCATGCTAAGGGAGGTGGCAGAAGCCATTGCTAAGCCACTCTTCATTATCTTTTCTAAGTCATGGGGATCAGGACAGGTGCCTAGGGACTGGAGGTTAGCAAATGTCACTCCAATCTTCATGCATGCATGGGTGCATTATACAGTTTTTCATTCTTCCCAAAATAATTTGGGAAAAATTTGCTAAAAAGTAATAAAATCATGATTTAAAAAAAAAAGCAAAGTATTAATCATAATAAGAATAAATTAATATTTATACATCATAATAGTACTGATGAGCTATAGTTTAAATTTTTGTAACTGTAAATTTAGATGACCTGGAGTGATTTTCCTATTAGGTTTTCTGCATCTGGTTCTGCAATGGCTTTCCTACTACTGACCTTTATAAAACATAAGGTGAATTGTTCTTTAGGAAGGAATAAGAACAAATCAGTCAGAAAATAGTCCTTAGGTGCAACTATTTAGTCCAATATTGTCCTTCTTGGGGAAATAACTGAAGAGCAAGGCTTTTAAATTTTCTTTGACAGTAGACAAACACCAAGAAGACATTCCCAACGTATTTAACGCGTGAGGAATAATTGCATCCTCAAGTTTTGCCATGAAAACACCTTTACATTTACATTAAGATGTACTAAGCCATCTTAGCCAGTTACCCTATAACAGAAGAACAACTGCTGTTATTCTTTCTTTCACTGAATTAGCAAACTAATCGTGTTTGGATATTAATCACTACAGCTTCAACAGCGTGTGTCATTAGTTAACCATAACACGCTGCAGCAAATCAACACTTCAGTGTGTGAACTAATTTGTCCTTTATCTCTGCGTGGCAAAGATCACTGTATTAAAATAGCTCTTCTCACCATTCTCTGCAGCGCACCGTCACGCGACTGGAGACAGTTTCCCCACTGCCTTCTGACAAGGGCAGCTGTCTGAGACACTGCACCCTCGCTGATGACTTCCCCTCCCAGTGTTACTGCTCTGGCAGATCCAAACGCATCTCATACACACTGCAAGCTTTTCTATTTCTCATCTTATCTTATGGCTCCCACCTCAGTGAAATTCCTCTGCATTTACAGCCCTGCACTGCATTATTTCTCCTGCTGAGCAAGCCTGGAAGTAGAAGATTACGCTATGACTCCAGCGTTGGTACTGGGGGCACTGAGCCTGGGTGAGGCTGTATGCTCTACTAACCCCGCTCTGCACTGGGACTAGAGGTTATTAGAGGTGTCAAGCAGCAAGTAGGCAGTAACAGCTCTTCCTTCCCATAACGTGGAAGCTGATGTACTAAAGAAATAATGACCTGCACTTGTTACCCTTTGCACATACTTACTGCTAGAAAGACCAGCAGTAACATCCCAGTAGGTATCAGGGGCTAGACTTTAGAAGATAAAAGGGTCTCCAATTTGCCTAGAGAGTAAGATTTTTGTAAGGAATGTTGCCACCTCATTACTGTCTGTCCTCACGGTCCACTTCACTAGAGCTATCCTTCTGGACACACAGGATTCTCCCTGTACAATCTCTCCACTGCAGAGGTATTGCCCAGGTGTTTAAAGATAAAAATCACCCTCTGACAGTTTCTGAGCAGGAATATAGTCACAAAAATGGACCTGTACAAGAAATCAAAGCCGTGTTTTTATTTAGCAGTTACAATGCAAACTGCAGTCACAGTGGGTTTACAAAAAGGCCACGAGCATTAAGGACACAGAGTCTGCACGCCTATTCAGAGTTAGGATGAGTAATGAAAGCAAGACGGATCAAGTGACTTCCTGTGGGACTACAGCAGAGTAAGAAATTTTATATATACAGATAGATACAGATATATAGACATAGATATCTATAGATATATAGACATAGATGTATATATCTCTATATAGAGATATCTATATATATCAGAATGACTAAGGGAACAAAAGTGACTAGACTGAGCCAGCAACTAACCAGATGGACACCAAACCAGATTAATAGGATTAGCTTCCTCTAAGCAGATTCATCCACTAAAACTCCTTTCTTCTTCCTTCAAGAGATCAGATTCAGACAGCCAAAAGGAAAATATGCTTAACACTAGGTTTGGCTAGAGTTTGTGGCAACCTGTCCATTTGCTTTGTGCCAGTTTACAGTTCCAAAGTTGTGCCAAGTACAATGAAGCAGGACCCTATTTCAGTCCAACTATCCAGCCAATCTTTTCCCATTTCTTTGCATATATTAATCATAATCCCACTGCATGTGGCCCCCTGCTAAAGGGTACTAACACTGTTTGCTTCAAATGTACCGAAGAAGAAACAAAAACCCCTCAACCCCCTCCCCTCCTTTTCTTTCCAAATGAAAATCAAGGATTCCCTAGGATTATAAAGGGTGTTACAGCAGTTGCAAAGAAAGCACCCAGAAATCCAGGCAGGTCAAAAGGAGAGGTGTGAGATATGATATTCATGCCTGATATACTACTCTGTATTTCTCCAGAAATTATCAGTACGCTATTTTCTGCCTCAAATCCTGACAGTTGTGCCACAGCTGCTTTCTTAAGCTGCTCTCAGGTTACGCTTAGAAAAGCTGTGGGAAGCCTGCAAATCTTGGGGTTCTCAGGGCATCGTCTCACAGAACATGCCATTCATGTTGCACCTCTCCTCTGTTAGCCAAAAGGCAAAATCAAGCCTTCTGTTTCACAAAGATGAAATCTTAAAGAGATCTAGCATGCAAACATGTGAGAGAGTGTCTTTAGTTGACATCTTAGGGAATTACTAATTTGCATCAGATGGTTATATCCATTCTTATTAGTTCTCCAAAGTTGACTTCCTACTTGTTGAATACAATGTTTAATTACTTCTTTTCTAATCAGCATCGTTATGGCTAAATAGAGCAAAGTGCATTCAAATCCAGGTGTATTTTAATCTCAGCATTTTGGTGAGCTCAAGGTCTGTGAAAGCGATGGGAATGATATTAATGCACACCTTCGATTTCAGCTGAAAAGTCAGCCACAACAATAAAGCTTCACAAGCCACAACACAAAGAGAAAAGACAAAAGACATTACGTTTGACATAAACAGCAGATCTCTTTATAATAATTTCTTCAATATCCCATCCCTCTTCCACTTTTTGTAATTAAATGTGTTGGTTGACAGCATTTCCTCTGAAGGGGTAAGCAGAGATCACACGGATCCCAGGAGTAACTTATAAATAATGAAATAAACACCCATTCAGATACAAACACCAAAGAGAGGGAGCAACTTTTTCTGCTGCACCTTGCATAAGAAGTTCCTTTTGGGTGCCACAACAATACTGTGCAGTGTTTAGAGCAGAAAATTGTCATCTCTGCTGTTCCAGCGAGCATACCAAAACATTCACTCTGCTTTAAAAGAGTGCACGTCAGAAGCGTGAGATCCTATCCCCTAGACATTAGTCTTCAAGGCAGACACTCTTTGAACTTGCAGAACAGCACACAATGAGGCAATCACAGCCCAAGTTTGCCCGCACCGAGGTCAGTGTCACTGCATGAACAATTAAGTTATTCAAATGCATCTTAAGTCGTTACATGAGGACTTTTAATGAGTTGTGGGGGAATGCTGGCTTACCCTCCTTTTTCTTTGGCTAGGGGACTGTCTCTTTTCCAAAATATAAACTTTTCGTGCTTAAAAATCGGCCTGATTAAGAAAGAAGACACTACTTGGACTGCCAGTTGTTCCTGCGAAGCAGTGCTCAAAAAGCCCCCCAAAACAACAGCCTCAGAGTGTCATAAATAGCATCTAGATTTTACCCTTCCACTCTATATGGATTAAAACCTGCAGAGGACCCACACATGCAGTGAAGGGAAGATGATGCCATGATCTCTATCTTCTTGAGGAACTGGGAATTACAGCAATTCTTAACCTCTGATGTGCTATATCACACATCTTGAAAAGGACCTTCACCAGCACACAGCTTAGTAAGGAGGGGGAAGGAATAGAGCTCTGATATTAGCTGAGGGGAAGGAAAAAAACCAGCAAGTATAAATTTAGCTACATAAAATGCTAAGATATCTTCACCCACACCAGTACTGAATTGATAAACTCTACATGGCACTGTTCTGCCTGGATTTGCTAACTCACCTTGTGTTTTCAAATTATAAATAGGCAGATATCAAAACCACTCTGCTGTAGTTTTTTCCCCCCTACATTCCCACGTATTTATTTTCAGGCACTGCAACACTAAATCCTGCTTTCTACACCCTCAGTATTACCAGTAGAATTCTAAATCACTGATAATTGAAAGCATAATAACAATTTTATGATCATAGTTACCCGACAGCTCTCTGTGATTTGTTTATTTCATAGCACTTCAGAGGATATATGCAGTCACTAAGGATAATGGCATAAACAACTTACAGACAGAATTCTTGTGGTTACTGTCTTTGCTGGGCAACATCTTGACTCCTCTTGATTTCAGTTCAATTGCTTTTTTCACTGAGAAAAGAAGCAAACAAAAAAGATTAATTCAAAATGAAACCTCCTTTGGCTGCTGCGCATCCTTTCTATCATACACTACAATAACACAAAGCTACACAGCAACCCTACAAGGAGACGGAACTAACTACAGTTTCTGTGACAATCCAAGCACTATTAAACCCCACCGTTTCCCCTGGTAGCAAAGATATCCTTTTTGAAGTAAAAATTCAAATATATTGACAATATTTTGAGCTCAAGTTTCCTTAAGGTGAAAGAAAACTCATCCTAATTGCATGCAGTATTTTCCTCTATTTGCCACTGCATACAGCAAACCTTAAACATTTTTAAACCTCTTTTCTGAAATAAAATACACAGTACATTTCTCTAGACGTTATCTGAGGACCACGAGATTTAAACACAACAACAACATCAGCTTTTATTGTAATCAGTTTCCAGTCGTAGACATGGTTTTAGCTCAGAGTCCTAAGGAGAGTCTAAAAATCCCAGTATGTTACATTACTTGGCTCACCTAAACCTTTTGAATCTACAGGACACAGATGCATCAGGGGTTTAGTATCTGTTTTCTGTCTAGCCAGTTGAACGGCTGATAAACTCCCAGCCTATTGCTATTAAGTAGTTAGGGCACTGCAGGAGGTATCAGGAGCAAAGCAGGAGCAGATGTGAAGAAACCTGTGCAATTATACATTAAGAAACACATGGGATAGAATTGCTATAGTAGGAGAAAAGGGTAAAAATAAGGACACCTGCACAAGAATTTGTCCGTTTGTGTGGCTTGGGAACAACCTGACCAACAGAAAAGAGAATCAGATCTAGAAAATAACTGTGAGAGAAGCCAAAAAAGTAAAATAGCTAAATAGGTAAGGGCTGAGCTTGTGTATCAGAGCACTAACAACATCATGATGCATGACAGTCACAAAATTACAATAAGCAGTAATCCTTTTCTATTTGTTAATATCTCTGTCATAAAACATGTGCTTGCTTCTTGGATGATTCAAAAAGCTCACTGCTTGCATGCATGGTTGAGTAGTAAAACCATGTTTATAGAGCAGACAAAGAAAAGGACTATCCTCCTTATTCCAGGACTCTAGTTTAGGGTCTAAACAACACGGTATTTGTTAGAGATACTTTAAGCACACTCCTCCTGAATGGGGAAAAATTATACTCAGCAGCTTTATTGGTTATAAGCATCGAAGCAGGTCCTACAGTTTCCATTCTGGATGTTTTTCCACATGGAATGAAAACCACACTCTGTGTATCTCTGAAAGAACATTAGGTAAAGGATTTACAACACTTAGGATAAGTCATCTACAAAGTATGTCTTCTGATTAGAAATAGCTGCCTCAAGGGAGCAATTCATCGCCTTCTAAAGATAGGCACAATGAATCATCCTCTAGAGACACTTTTTGCTCTCCTCAGAATATAACAGAAGTATATTCCACTTGCCCAAGCCAGATCCCTAGACAACAATAACAGGCAACAACATTTTTATGTCTGGAGAACAGACAAATCATAGAATGATAGGGGTTTGGAGGGACCTCTCACGATCATCTAGTCCAATTACCCCTGCCAAAGCTGGGTCACGTAGGGCAGGCCACTCAGGATGCATTCAAGTGGGTGCATAGGTATGTAGGTATCTGTGAGACACAGGAATCCATGCTGTTAAACGGGATAGTTTGGGACTTAAACACCAAACTCCTCCTTTGGTCACATCTGTATGTTTACATTTTTGTATAAGGTCTACCTAGTGTTTTGTAAGAAGAATCAAGAAAGTATAGTCTTCCTCCCATCTGATATGCAAGGTTTTGTAAAGAACTTGTTATTTTTAGTTCAAGACTGATTTAAAACTAGTGGTATTGTGATATAAAATCACTGAATTTCAAGTCAAACGTTGGAGGTTTTAGCATTATTGGACGAATACTGAATAAGCCAAAGCTGTAAATATGCGAAGTAGCAGATATTCTTTGGCACCAAGAATTTGCAGTCTGGTTTAGGTGAGGCACAATAGAAATTAATAACTAGAAAAATTGGAAGTGAAAATGGTGTGAAGCACAACCAATTATTCACCTGCAGGACAGAACTATGAAATAATTTGATGTAAAGAAGTTTATGATACACTTTAAACAGAAAAAGGGACCTGCAAGGAGGAAAGATGCTTTCTGCAGTTACAAAACTTACAGTCTTTATCTGTAAGGGAAAATTTAATTACACAAGCTAAGGGCTTTTTAACAATAAGAATGATGAAGCCCTGAAATAATATACCCAGAGATGCTGTGGAATCACCTTCTAGGATTTTTAGGATGTGAAAGTAATCACTTGCACCTATATGTAACTGCATGTGAGCACACAGGCAAATGCACTGCAGTATACAGATCATATCACGACCATCTAAGATACTAAAAAAAGCACAGCTCAGTATCATGGTTGAGCAAATTTACCCTTTTAGATCTAATATACCTTGAGAATATTCTTATCTGACTCCATAACAAGAAAGCAAACAGGTTTTGTTCTTAGCACATTCTTTATACCAGTATTCATGCCTTGGATATCTTAATATCTTTGGGTTTGATTTTTTTTCTATTACCCAAATGTGTGATTATCTTGCCAGTTTTAATTCCTGCATGAAATAAACTGCAAGGCCTTTAATACCAGCTACCACTCAGAGCTAAAATATTCTGATCTCATCTGCTCGTGCTTCCTCAAGCTGCTTCTGCTGCTGCTCTGCTGAGTTCAGCTCTTGGTGTTTTTCACTGCAGATTTTTCCCAAGTGCAAATACTTGTGGGTGAAGAGGAACAGCATACTGCCTAGTAGCCAGTCGTCACAAGCAGGTACTTTCCTCTTCAGTCTTATGCCCAGTGTCACTATAGAGATGCATTGAATGCATCTAACTTTGCTACAGTAGAGAAAAAAGAATATAAGGCTTTTTCTGCTTTGTTGACATTGGAATAGAAATACCAATCAAAAAGATTTACTCTTTGGTTTGCATATTTCATCAGATTTAAAAAGAAACAGTGACAGATTTGCAAGAGCATTCACAGGATTAGCAAATTTATCTTCGTACAGCATAGAATTCATCAATTTCCTTTTGCTTTAATTTCACTCTAAACTCGTGTTTGAAACAAAGCATTTCCCTAATTCAACCTGCAGAGTCTAATCAAGCATCCTGTTTTCTTTGCTCTACTGCCTCAGGCTTTCTGGGTTCTCCTCCAAAGACAAAATTATGCAACTTCCACTATTTTTGGCTCTGGAAAAATAAATTATATTGTTTAGGTTGGAAAAGACCTGAGATTTCCTCCTTGAAGAATGTCCAGTAAGTAGTTAGCTATCTCCAGGTTTTCTCTTCTGCTTCACTACAGCCTGCTGTACCATGAATTCTTTCTACAAGTTGAATATTTATGAGAATAAGAAAAAAAACCCCATCTTCTCAATCTTCACATTACTTTATGAATGGAATTCTATAATCATGTCGTGGCTAAAACAAAGCCCCAGACTCAGTAACCTAGGAGGATCCCTGCAAGCTTCACTTCTCAACTCCCCACTTGACTTTCACAGTCAACATCATTTTCTACAGGATCTCTAGTTCAAACCAACTCGCTGGAATAATCCAACCTTTTGCTGTTTCTGTGTTCCCTGTCTGAAGAGTATCCTGTCTGATACCCTAGTAGTACAAAATACATACAGGTGTTAAATTTAGTTCTAGCTGTAGATCCAGCACTGGTTACTCTGGTATTTTATAATAGCTATATTGACATAAACAGTTACTGGATGTTTCACGTAACCAACTAACAATACAAATGCAGTAACAAGTGAAAAGTGCTTCATGTTAGACCCCTGCCATAACAAAACTGGATTCTTTCTTGATGAGATTGAACAAAATACAAACTATTGTATCAGTACTATTAAATGAGAAATTATAATCAGCATCCTTTAAGAGCTAGAAAATAACTTGTAGGAAGGATCGACCTGCCCTTGTATGCCAACTCACTGAATTCCAAACTTACTGAAAGGAGTACTTTCTGCAGTGGCTGATTTTACATTCTTTCAGGTCAGGTTTTCCATTAGTACACATTCATTTCAGCAGTCTCCATTATATTCGTTGTTTGACTTCAGGATTATCTGTTTGTTAAATCCTGAATTATTGAAAGCAGTCAAACACAGCAGACAGATAACGTCTGCTACGCGATCATCAAAATAACTAATATTTCAAGGCTTTCTGATAAGTTGGCAAAAATAGCCACTCTGCAAGAGAAATCGGATTCCTACTGCAAACACAGAACACACCCATTAACAAAGTTTCGCCTTGGAAATGTTCTCATTTTATTCTTTTCGAGGAATTTTGAATTAATATTTAACTCAGGCAGATTAGTTTTAGTTAGCATTAGTTTTCTTTAACAAAACGATGTTATCTAGTGATAGGACAAGGGGCATTGGGTGCCAGCTGGAACAGAGGAGGTTCCATATCAATATCAGCAGGAACTTCTTCCCAGGGAGGGTACTGGAGCACTGGAACAGGCTGCCCAGGGGAGTAGTGGAGTCTCCTTCTCTGGAGATGTTCCAGACCCTCCTGGTTGTGTTCCTGTGTGACTTGGTGACGCTGCTGTGGCAGGGGGATTGGACTGGATGATCTTTCGAGGTCCCTTCCGATCCCTAATGATTCTATGATTGTGATTTTTGCTCTTAAAACAAAAACCAAAGACGTTGAAACAACCATCTCTTGTTGTTCAGCAAACTAACGCAAAAGCTAAACAAGCCTAGTATAACCATGCAAAAGCAGGGGAGTCATTATCACACCTTGTAAGTTATTCTGTGTAGACTGATAAGCTTTGTTGCTGGGAAGTGCTAGGTTTCATCTCACAGTTAGACTGTTAATGCTACTTCACCTCGGGGGAATTTATGCATTTATGAAGCACTGGCACAAGACAAATCATACGGTCTGTAACTTCCACTGAATTTATGCAAAGAGTCTGCGTATCAGCATAGGTGAAGGCATAGGGATGGTAAAAAAAGAAGTTTACAGCTGAAGTGAATGTAACATCCTTTTCCCTACGGCAATGCCACCGCAGAACAAGGCAGATTAAGAACCAAATCCAATTATATCCAAGGGGAGTATTGATTTCCATGAGAGCAACACTGCTGATATGGCAGACACGAAGCAGACGAGGCAAAGCGTGTCAGTGCTCTGTAATTTGTTCTGCTGGTTCTCATGGCTATCTAAACCAGGTCTCCTTCTCTATAGGAACTCCAGAAGTATAAAAAAAGCTCTGCAGGTTCACTCTAAAAATGAGGCATAATTATTTCTATCCATGAACTCAATACCAAGCAATCAACAAAAGAATTCCCAGAGTAACAAGGTAGGGAGGGGGAAGCCCCAAACCCTTCACTCTACAGCCATTCATTTAAAAAGTATTTTCATTTGCTTTATCCTTCCACTCTAGCCCGATGGAAGATGAGGCAATAAATATGATTCAAGGGGAAACCCGAGCAGCCACCAGCTCAGTATAGCTTTTACGCTACGTTGGGTTATTTATATATTCAACTTCTTAAAACTGCACTCAGTTAATGCATTCAGGTGTGTAATCTGAACACACTGCTTTCATTTTCTTATGTTTGATGCATTTCTTCACCATCTTAAAACCTGGGGCACTGAACATAGAAAAAAATTCATCAGGGAAAGGGATGGATGGAGTCAGGTGGTTTAGAGGACAAACTTGCTCGAAAATGTAGGAGTAAGGAATTGCAGGTAAACTGAGGCTGGTCATTACACTTGTGTGACCCATCCCTGTGCCCAACTAGCAGAGTCTCCTGATTAAGCACAATTTCTAACACTGCTCCTGGGTGAGGGGCTCTATTCTCCGTGCAAATATGTGGATGGGAGTCTGAGTGAAGCAGCTGGAGTCAAATCATGGGTTGGAGGGCTGAGTGAAGCACCTTGAGTGAGTACGCGTGAGCATGAGAATGGCTACTCCATCCAGCCCAGTGAGCAGATGAAGTAGCCTGGGAACTAGGGGATGGGAAGGTATCTGACAAACCTGGAGTAGGTGGATACTACAGGGGTCAGAAGGAAATGTTGAATAACTTTTGTCTAGGACATCACAGAGGAAGATCAACACCTGCAGTGACTTCCAGGATGGAGGAATTTCAATGCTTCTTAACCTAATTCCCAGTGAACTCAAACAAACTGGCACTCAAAGTATGCAATATACATTTGTGTATCGGGTTTGCACGGCACGGTTTGGTAGTGAGGGGAAGGTCTAAACTCAGAGATGATTTGAAGGTGTGTAGAGTGAAAGGTTTGGAACTGCTTATATAAGCATGGAACTGTGAAGCATTGGTAAATCAAGTAACTCATCTATTTTCAATACAAGAGCAGTGCCTTTGATCTGGAGAAAGGATTTTAAAAGTACACAAATCGATAGAGAGTCCACTCTAAATATCTGCATTTTGCAGAGTGTCCAGGTGACCGTAAGGAGCAACTGACAGCAGCACTAGCATCCTCTAGCATTTCTTCTTTTAAAGTTGCATTTGTAAATCTTCAGGAGACTGAAATTCGCACTGTGCAAGGGATGAGGTAAATATCCAAACGATGAACGTGGCTTTCAGGTAAGAGTCTGAGTAGGGAAGGAAGACAGTGTTTTGATAGGGGCATTCTTCTCCCTCTCTGCTCTGCACTGGTGAGACCGCTTCTGGAGTACTGTGTCCAGTTCTGGGCCTCTCAGTTCCAGAAGGACACAGAGCTGCTGGAGGGTGTCCAGCGTAGAGCAAGAAAGACTATGAAGGATGTAAAACAGCTCCCTTATGAGGAAAGGCTGAGGGAGCTGGGTCTCTTGAGCTTGGAGAAGAAGAGGCTGAGGGGTGACCTCATGAATGTCTTGTAATATATGACAGGTGGGTGGAGCGAGGCTCTTCTCAAGGTCATCTGGGGATAGGACAAGGGGTAATGGCTGCAAGCTGGAACAGAGGAGGTCAATATCAGAAGGACCTTCTTCCCAGTGAAGGTAACTGAGCACTGGAACAGGCTGCCCAAGGGGGTTGTGGAGTCTCCTTCTCTGGAGATGTTCCAGACCCACCTGGCTGTGTTCCTGTGTGACTTGCTCTAGGTGATCCTGCTGTGGCAGGGGAATTGGACTAGATGATCTGTCAAGGTCCCTTCTGATCCCTAATGATTCTATGATTCTGTACCTTTGTGTGGAATTGACTTGCTGCAAGCTGCATTCCAGGCAAGTTTTTGAGGCAGAAATCAGGTTGAATGAAAAGCAAATGATGAAAAAAGTGAAGAAGCAAATGCACAGTAAGATCCAACTGCAATTTGAAGCACAGACACTCTCAACACAAGTATCTTTGTACACGCCTGATCACATAAGAAAAGTTACTCGGTGCAGGAGCACTAATAGTATATGAGTCAGCTCTTTACTACATCCCTAATATTTAAACATACATTTCAAAATTCACCAGTACTTCAGCAATATTTAAGTGCAAAGGACTTCTTTTGCTGCATCTTACGTTCCCTACCTTGGAACTGAGCATTAAATCCCTTTCGTCGGTGGTTGCTGTCAGATGTAAAATGGAGCCGTAACCAGTTCTTACTGCTGATAACAGGAGAAGGTAGATTCATCCCAGTCAACCTGGAAAAGGAAAAAGCATCTAAATAAATGGTGGGAAACAGAAACAGATAAAAACACTTGAAACAGATAAAAATACTTTATAAATAGTCAAAGATATATTGTTTATACTGTTTGCAGTGTATTTGACAGCAGTGATTACCTGTCATGTAGTCTCGATTTATTACAAGGAACTGTTATTCTGGGAGAAAAGGGTACTTTTTTTCCAAGTACATCTCTTCATTTTATGGTCAAAACAACTATCTCCTAACTACTTTTTCATGAGTTAAAGAATTCTGAGTGTGCGTGTGTGAGCACATGTAAATGTATGCATGCCTGTGTCAAAGAATTCAGCGTGATGAATTTAGCATGATGAACGAGCATATTCAATTCTGACAACATTTCATCACCTGACTCCCTGCTGGGTCAGTCACCTCATAGGAAACCAAATCTCAGCTGTTAAGCAATGTTAAGTAGGGGTTGTGAGCACAGGTTCATGCTACACTTGGGTGATAAATTATAAGCATCTATTTTATCAGAGTTCTAATTCAGCTGTATGATTTCTATGCTACTGCATAGTAGTTGTGAATAAGTTCTTTACCAGTAGTGCTGTTTGTGTTTTCATTGAAGGAAGCATGAAAGTGAAATGTAACTCAGTGTCTACTTTAGCTGTAAGGCTTATTTGTATGACACATGGGGTGGATATTTGTCTGTAAGGTTTTCAAAGTCTCTTCACTACAGAACCCAGAGTGAGAAGCGACAATAAATTCTGAATAAGGGGTTAGAATTCATGTGATCCACATCAAAGGTACAGCCCCTACACAAGGCACTGTGCTCTGTGGCATTCCTCACGTACACTTTCTGTGGACAATATTCTAGGTTCCAGTAGTGGCAGATCTAAAAGTCTGTGGATAGACTCTTAAATTGCTCTGCACATGGCAACTGACCCTGGAATTTCTGGTGGCAAGGCAACCCAAGCTGTTAGTGAAAGACAGAGGGGGACTGGCACATTTGTTACTCACACAAGAGTTGAAGGTAGTATGAAAAAATGGTAACTTTCCTTCTCAGCTATTTCCATTCTTTTTATCAGCAAACAGTAGTCAAAATATGTCCATCACACGGGGAATGTCAAATGAAACAAAAGATCTCAAAGTCATCTGCTGGCAGGACAAGGGGCAATGGGTGCCAGCTGGAACAGAGGAGGTTCCCTATCAACATCAGCAGGACCTTCTTCCCAGGGAGGGTCCTGGAACACTGGAACAGGCTGCCCAGGGAGGTTGTGGAGTCTCCTTCTCTGAAGACATTCAAGACCCACCTGGATCTGTTCCTGTGCCACTTGGTCTGGGTGATGCTGCTGTGGCAGGGGGATTGGACTAGAAGATCTTTTGAGGTCCCTTCCAATCAGTAAAGATTCTATGATTTCACTTTCTTATGCCCCTGAGACTAAATTTGTGCCAGCTCCAATTCATCTCTTTCTGACATGAGCAGTTTAATTCACTACTAAAAATAAAGTGGAAAATAATTAAAAATAGAAGTACTTCAGTGATTAGGAGAATGTAGAGATACCAGAAGTATTGAAAACTGATGTGTAAGAGGTTTTATTGGAAGGCTTCTGCTTTGTTTTCTTAAATCTGATCTAATCCAATATAGAGCTTGTATTTTCAAATGTAATTTCATTTTTTTTTAGACTTGATTCAGTTATTTCTATTCTTTTACTGCATTTTGGAACAGAGAGACCCTTCACAGATTTAGAGACATGAATGAGGTCTCCCCCCAGCCTCCTCTTCTCCAAGCTCAAGAGACCCAGCTCCCTCAGCCTTTCCTCAGCAAGGAGCTGCTCTCCTTCATTCACCATCTTCATTGCTCTACGCTGGACACCCTCCAGCAGCTCTGTGTCCTTCCTGAACTGAGGGGCCCAGAACCAGACACAAGATACGGTCTTACAAATGCAGAGTAGAGGGGGAGAATAACCTCTCTCCATCTGCTAGCCACCCCCTTTCTGATCCCCTCCAGGATGCTGTTTGCCCTCTTGGCCACAAGAGCACGCTGCTGGCTCAGAGTCACCCTGCTGTCCAACTGGAGACTCCCTGCACTGGAGAGTCTTGTGAAGCAGGAGCTGCAGGTCACCTCCTTTGTAGCTACAGGTTACTTAGGGTACAATTCAACAGAACAGAAGAGGGGTCAGCTGGTCTAACACAAAGAGTATTAGCATTACCAATCAAGATAAACAATACTACATATGCTTGAGAAGAGATGTTACACTATCACCTAGATAAGAACTAAATATAACAGTTTCACAGAAAAAGTTTAAATTCTCTCTTCTCCTGAGGGAATTTGAAATAAGAGACTATTTATAGTAGCTAGCATCATCTACCAGGAAAGGTCTCAGCAGTGGGGAGAGGGAACGTGAGAGAGGAAGATCAGATGTTTCTCATTTTCTCATTTGAAGCAATTAGAATCAAGCAAGGTTTTTCTCTCCCTTCTTCACCTGTTTCCATCTCCCCGTGTAAATTGTTGTTTATTCTGGGTGCTGTGAATAAGCACTTTCATTTGCATTTTGCCTTAATATTGTTCATGATAAGAATGAATTCAAACAAGAGGGAAAGTTCTCGGGTGAGTTCTTTTTCACCTCAAAGACTTCATCTCATCTCATTTCAGCTGTGGCAGTGCAGTGGTCTCCAGATGGGCCAGATGCTCTCTAGAATCAATGGGGAGGAGTAAGTATTTTAGGAGTTCTGATCATCTGAGCCTCCTGGATTGGTCTGAGATGAATCTCCTTGCAAGGTGAGATCTAGGGTGACCGGAGCAGCAAATGCTAACACCTGCACATCACTCAACACATTTAAATGTTATTATAATCCAGCTCATGGAAAGTGATGTAACTCAGAATTTTACTGTCCTTCTTCACTTTGTCTTTAATTGTTCACACCTTTTACACAACGTTTTTAGCCTGTTTTGTGTATCTGACCACACTTCACACTGGATGCACTACTCACACACACTTTGTGCTTGGCTGGAGATTAAAGCCAAAGGCAAGCTTTACAAATGTTTTTTAAACTGGTTGTTGGAATTGTTCTTTATTGGTTTATTGGTTCAGCAGTGTAAGCAAATATTCTTCTTGATTACTGCTCTGATCTTTGACAATCATGAGAAGGACATTATTTGGTGGCACTCTGGAGAGAATATTCTTCCTCGGGAACATTACTGCTGCTCTCAAGCTGATGAATAAAAGAACAATAATTGGTTATCCATCTTTCTTTATTTCTTTCTGATATATGGACTTCATTGGCCAGCAAAAGTGGGACATTAAGTTCTGGGATACAGCAATCAATTAGACTATGAAGGAGTTCTTCCCTCCAGAGCCAGGAAGGATGAGTGTCGAGTCCTACAGATAATACGGCCACTGTCCTGAGGGGAAATAGAAATTCAAAACAACCTCACAGTTGAACAAATCTAAAACTAAATTGTGAGGGTCTTTTTTTGCTACCAATGCAGAGTAATGGAGCACTTTAGAGATAAAAGTCTGTGCTAACAAGTCTTCCTTAATTGAGTGTGATTATTAATGTCTGCAATGATAAAATACAGACCTCACAGCAGACATAGTGTTCTGTTTAGGAGCACTGCAGCTATGGTGTTTAACTACCCAGAGAGGTATTTTTGTTCATATTTTGAAAACTATAGGTTTTTTCCTGTATTTGGGTGAATTCCTTAATCCATTTTCTAGTGTCCCATATTGGGGAAATTTAATTTCTTTAATAAAATAATAAATATTTAATTTTAAGATTGATTTTTAATTATTGGACAGGACAGTTGGCACTTCTTTCGCACATGCTAACATCGCAGATTTAAAA
The DNA here is from genome assembly GCA_013397515.1 of Upupa epops. Lineage (NCBI taxonomy): Eukaryota > Metazoa > Chordata > Aves > Bucerotiformes > Upupidae > Upupa > Upupa epops. The sequence continues at coordinate 106,355 of VZRI01014232.1, read as the reverse complement.
GCAACAGCAGAGGAAAATACAAACATGCATCCTACGACTAACCAGTCACGGTGCAAGAGCCTGATCAACACCTTTTAATATGCATCAGAACAGAACCTTCTTGAGCACAGAGCAGCATTGGTCTCACTCAAATATCTGCCAGTGCAACCAATCAAGAGCTGTCTATAATAACAGATATTCTACAGTCCAGATTGACTGCTTTGAAATTAGAGGACAGAATGTACTCAATTTCTTTATCGCTAAAAGATATTTCAATTCAACCAAATGTATTTCTGATCATTTCGCCATCCACGGTCTTGACCTGTGCTAAGTGCTCACCGAGTTCAATAAGCAATGTTGCATGAATCAGGCTTTCTCTCCAGCTCTTCTAGTGGGTATTTTCAGGTTCACAGTTACAGTAGCCAAGTTTTGCTTATCTCTTTCTAACAGCCAGATGTCTTCTGGCAAGAAAGAAAATATTAGCAACAATGAACACAGTGACAGAGGGATTTTTACTGTGGCTAAGAGGCAAACCCTTTAAAGCTAACACACTGAATAGCCTAGCAAGCTTGCTATTTTTAATTGAGGACTTGATAAGTCATTTAGTCTTTTATTATTTTTTCATGTAGTTTAAAGCTTCCCATATTCCTCTGGGAGGTTCATTGCCTAACCTACATTCAGAGAAGGCAAGTTACTCTTATTTTTCCAATATGACACATAAACCCAACCAATTCTAAGAGAAAACAGAGTATTTTCAGAATAATATTTGTATTGTAGAAGAGTCAGACCCATATGAATGAATAAAGATTCCATAATTTATAGATGGTGATTGCTACACTATCTATAGCTCTGCCACTGTATCGTGGCAGCAATGTGGTCTTGTGGCCAAGAGGGCCAACAGCATCCTGCGGGAGGATCAGAAGGAGGGGGGTGGTTAG
>VZRI01014232.1:68945-105343 GCA_013397515.1 Upupa epops | reverse complement strand
AATGGGTGCAAGCTGGAACAGAGGAGGTTCCCTATAAATGTCAGCAGGAACAACTTACGCCTGTTCTGAATGTTCAGCGTACACTAAGTGACATCTACAGGTAGAAGAAGGATTTATTCTATGCTCAGTTAAATTTTCAGGGCAGCAAAACAAAGCCTGAAGTACTGCTGAAACACCTGATATACCACTTTATTACTCATTTTCCTACACGTTTCTGCTAAAGGTGATGATAGGATGTGAACTCCAACAGACATCATTACACACTACCATACCAGTTCACCCAAACTCCAGCAGCCTGATACTGCTCTATCAACATGCTATCTTGCTATAGCTATTGTCCTCCACACCAGTGAGTATTTACTTCCCTGCTATTACATATCTCTTATTTTTTTTAACTCTGAACAGATCTTTTTGCATAAATTAACTATGGATCAATTAAACATAATCTAAGTAGGCACTCTGTCCAGCTCACTGCCATGCTAAACCTCACAAATAATGTTAAACCTCATTTTTAGTCAGATTAGTTCAGATATTCCTGGGAAGACCCTATTTTAAGCAGGATCAAGCAGTTCAGACATCATTCTGCTGCAGAATATAAATTTCAGGCTTTCATTAGAGTCACGCTTGTAAAATATTCCAATGCTACAAGAGGTCTTATGAAGTTTAATTACTGCACTTCCTCAGAGTCCATACAAATTTACCTTTTAAAGTACATTTTACAAAACATAGCTGACATACCAGTAAAGTGTGGACTGGTTATCTTCCGCAAGTGTAAATTACATCCCACATCTCTTATCAGGCTACTACTTTCTTAATTCCATTTCTGCAGTAATATTAAATTGCAGTGGTAACAAACACTCACGAAACACCATTATCAAGTTCACAAATCCTAAACTGTCTTTAATAATTCACGGAGATTGGATTTACACTGGACCCTACCCCAGATGCTGAGGATAATGCTCAAGCACCGGAAACGTTACCAGCAAACTATTTCAGATGACTAGAGGAAGAATGCAAAACAGTGATGTATGTGCCTGGTGCTTTACACCTAAGAGATCTAATTCTTTCTGGTGGACAGAACAATTTAAAAGAAAGAGATTCAAACAATTGCTCTTTCTATTTTGCCACAGAACAATTTCCTCAATAAAGGGAGTTTGAATCAGGTACTTGCAGACTGCGCAATCCCTAGGAACTCTTAACAGTGTAGTGAATATTACAAGTTGGCTTGCATTGCAAATAATCTGGGACGTCCAAACAGTAGCTCCTACATCTGAAGAGGGATGAGATTTTTTTTAAATGTTTATGATCAGGCTCTTCTTAAGGTCATCTGGTGATAGGACAAGGGCAATGGGTGCCAGCTGGAACAGAGGAGGCTCCATCTCAATATCAGCAGGAACAACTTCCAAGAGAGGGTACCAGAGCACTGGAACAGGCTGCCCAGGGGGGTTGTGGAGTCTCCTTCTCTGGAGATGTTCCAGACCCGCCTGGCTGTGTTCCTGTGCAACTTGGTCTGGGTGATCCTGCTGTGGCAGAAGCGATTGAACCAGATCTTTCAAGGTTCCTTCCAATCCTAATGATTCTATGATTCTATGAGCATAAGTCAGAGGAGCAAACTGTCTGAAATCCACTTCATTATTAACATAGCTCAAAGCTCCATTAAAAACTTTCTACAGATAATATTGTTATACAATACATTCAAAAGTTCCACATCTAGTTAAAGAAATACTATCTTGAAAAATTAAATATTACTTATTTTCAATATAGTTTTATGCTTCCTAAATGTGCTGGTTTTGGCTGTGCTCATCGTTTTACTTGTGTACAGTTATCCTGACTGTAACCTTCATGCAATATTCAGGCTTTCCCACTAAATAAGAGGAAACATTTTAGCTGTCTGATATTTAGGATTGGAGTTTGTTTCATCTCTATATTAAAAATTTAAAATTCTAAGAGAATTAGCAGAGCTCTACTTGTACTTTACTGTTTCGTTCTTTCTTGCCTGTCTTCTATTCATTTAAAGAACAAAGCAACAAATAATTTAAAAAGCAAAGAGACAGAGAAAAGCTAAAAAAGTCATTTCTGAAAGGCAGACATTTATGGTTAATGCATATCATGTCCAAAAATCTGAATAATTTAATAGCACTTTCAAAACAATTAACCTAAATGACTACATTACTACAAAGAAAAATCTGTGCAGCCTCTCTGTAGAAAAGAAGAACAAAGTTGTATTTGTTATTAATTTTATAATACAAAATATTCCACATACACAGGAATAACTTTCCGTGTACAGCCTGGTATTTATGGAACCTGAAGTCACAGTGTGTTCACAAAATAGGGAGATCATTATAGGAATAGAAATTGGGCCCTGCGTTTGGTTTTTTCCCTTCGTATTAAAAATGCAGCGCGATCGTACGCTTTGGTTCTCCTGCAAATTACACTACAAATAATGCATTTCCCTATAATTGCAAAGACATTTCCCTTCACGTTACTTTGCATTAAACATCTTACCCCAGGAGAAACCCCTTGTCACCCACACATGAAAAATTCCAAGAAATTACTGCCTGTAGAGAGAAATGGCCTCAGTGTGGAAGGAACCACACACTAGCATTCCTTAGAATGAAGGAAAGCATATAGACTCTCAGTGTTGCAGCTCAGATTTGCTATGTCAGAGAATCTACACACTTTTTTCTCCTGTTAAAAAGGACTGGACCTATGTTTCTCTCACGTGCATTACACAACTAAACCAAAGAGAGAGCTACTCCTGTTTCACTGCTCTTGATAGAGACCAGATGAACACATTCACATGTTAATGGAGACCAGATGAACACATTCACATACTCTGCAGTCTTGCAGCTCTCACCATTGTTTCCTACACCCATTTTTCTAATAACAATTCCAATGTTGGAAATATAAGACTTAGACAAATATTTAACCCCTAGTGCCTCATGAACTACGTTACCCTCTGACAAGCACTGTACAAACAGAATGTTATTCAACAAAATGAGGCCAATGAAGAAACAAAGAGCTGTGTGACACTGCTGTTAGGTTTGTAAGAAGTCAAACAGAAGCAGGCAGATGTTACTGAGCTGATCTTTAGGGTCGAAGAAAAAAGAGGAACGAGTGCTAAGCTTCAAATGCATAGTTTCTGAGAACTACAGCTGCAGAGGTTGTTAGTTTATCAAAGGTAATTTTACACCTAGATCTATCTGTAGCTATCTATATCTCTAGATATCAAATTTAAACTTTGCCAGAGGAATGTTGACTCTAGACTGGTCTTTTTCTCCCATCTCTCTCTCCCTACTTACCTAGGTGTTATTCTTTATGCCTTTGTGAGTGTGCCATGGATTTGAGTATTTCTGAATCCATCTATTTGTTTGCCTGTATGTCTGCCTGCTTATTCACCTGCGTGTTTTATGTCTCCACACTTACATACTGATGAGGCTGATGGAGCTGGGTCCGTTTAGCCTGGAAAAGAGGAGGCTCAGGGGTGAGCTTACAGCTGTCTATAGCTACCTAAAAGGGGGCTAGAGTCAGGCAAGGGTCAGGCTTTTCTCCCTGGAGACAGGACAAGGGGTCACAGTCTTAAGCTCCATCGGGGGAGGTTTAGACTTGACATTAGGAAGAGGTTTTTCACTGACAGAGTGATCCGGGTTTGGAACGGGCTGCCCACAGAGGTGGTTGGGTCACCGTCTCTGGAGGTGTTCAGGGTTAGGCTGGATGAAGTGCTGAGTGGCATGAGCTAGATGGCAGATGTTAAGTTTACTTGGTTTAGTTGGATTTAGGTCGGACTGGATGATCTTTAAGGTCTTTTCCAGCCTCATCATCACTGTGATACTGTGATACTCAGACTTCAGCTACCTTGTGGTGCTGTTAATCTTTTAATTCTCACAACTATAATCAAGTCAATGCTTTACTCTGCTAGATCACTTGATAGTTCTCAATTGGTGAATCATTAATCACTGCTAAAATCCACCCCTCTGTTTTACCTTATATTAGTAATAAAGCTTGTCAAATCAAACAGTGTTAAACATATTGATCTCTGACAGCTTTATAAAGTGCTGTGGAAAAAAATTAGCTCCCTGGCTGCATGAAAAAATCTTTAATCCATCAAAATATTTCATTAACATTAGGAAATTAGAAACCAAAAATGTTTAGAATGGCTGTGCACCTGGCAAACCTTTTTGTTTCTAATTCTTTTATCAAATTAAAAGACTTCTGTGTCAACAGACATTCTCTGTCCACATCCTACAGTACATACTGACACGACCTCTGAAGGGGTTAGGAGCTCAGGCACTGATAGTGGGGCTGCAGGCCTCTGTGAGGAGGGACTGGGGTTGCCCTGTGCAGGACGCAGCTGGTTCCAGCCAGCTCCATAGGACCCACCACAGGGTATGGCTGAGCCTAAAGCCTCAAGGGTGTGTAAGAAAGAGCACAAAGTGCTGCCTGGCAGAATGCAGGGAGTGAGGTAAAAGGTGTGAGAGCCAGCCCTGGGAGCAAACACCTGCTGAGGAGAAGGAGTGAGAGCAGTGGGGTCTGGCAGCTGCTCAAACTCAACAACCCACAGAGCATTCTCTTGTGGTCAGTGCAATGCAGACGAGGCAGCATCCAATAGGGCTCAGCACGGATCCCTTCCTGGCTTTTACAGCCTAGTGGATATTTGTTTCTGTGGTTATCTAACAGCATTTTGTACTCACAGACACAAAGCAACAAAAGGCCAAACCAAGCGTGTCTCCTCCAGGATACTGGTAAATCCCAGGATCCACGCTATGTTCAAACCACACAGCGGCAAGGCTGTATCTGAAAAACTGTAGTACTCAGACGAGCAGGTGACACCCTGGGAGCTGCACAAAGCATACAGCTCTTCGAGAATTTAGAAGGTAGTACAGCTCCTCAGGAACTCAGAAATAAGGACAAGCATGTCCTACACGGCGCTGTGCAGGGGCATGCCCCGAAGAAAAGCAGAACACTTGCAGAATACACAAAGCCTTTGCACACAGGTGAGTGGAAGGACTGACGACTGAGTGCTTACAGATGAAATAGAAGTTTGAGAAATACAGTCATTAAAATCCTTGGAGTGGCCTTTGTATTGCCTATCAGAAGAAGGTAATAAATTATAAAATAGAGAATAATCTGAAGATTTGCAGGTTGTTTTAATAAATCAGCTTTGAAATCATTGATTCATACAAATATGACTTTATATTTGTGTATATCCACGGATGAGTAACTGGATGACTCACTGTTTCTACAGATTCTAGTCATTCCATAAGGATAGTGGGTAAAATACGTATCCAAAGATACTGATCTTATAATGAGATGCATTGCTGAATCCATCTGTTTGTTGAACTTTGGAAAATGATGGAGATTTACTCATCAGACATCTTAAAGCAGCAAACAATATTCATACGTAAAAATAGAATCAATTAATGGAGACACTTTGGCAGCCACTGAGATACTAAACATGAAGACAGATTGCATAAGCCCTTCCACATTTATCAAGCAACCTCCTTTGATTTTGATTGCATTGTGTTCTTAAAATCCAGCAGGGGAAAATGAGGACAGAGATAACAACAGTTTCTCAGCGACAGATTTCCCTAGGTTTTGTTATTTCACTAAAACTAACAGAAACATGACAGAGCTCTTTGGGAAAAAATTTAATGCGTCAAAGAATACTCATTTGCCTACTTTTGAAACTGAGAAACTATGCTTCTGTTGGCAAATAACCACAAGTATTCTTACAACTACAACCCTGTTAGAGGGTCTTCTCCCCATCTACTCTGCACTAGTGAGACTGCATCTGGAGTCCTGTGTCCAGTTCTGGGACCCTCAGTTCCATAAGGACACAGAGTTGCTGGAGGGTGTCCAGCGTAGAGCGAGGAAGATGATGAAGGGAGGAGAGCAGCTCCCTGATGAGGAAAGGCTGAGGGAGCTGGAACTCTGTATGTTGGACAAGAGGAGGCTGAGGGGTGACCTCATTCATGTCTATAAATATGTGAGGGGTGGGTGTCAGGAGGATGGAGCCAGGCTCTTCTCAAGGTCATTTGGTGATAAGACAAGAGGCAATGGGTGCCAGCTGGAACAGAGGAGGTTCCCTATCAATATCAGCAGGAACTTCTTCCCAGTCAGGGTTACAGGGCATTGGAACAGGCTGTGTGGGGAGGTTGTGGAGTCTCCTTCTCTGGAGATGTTCCAGACCCACCTGGATGTGTTCCTGTGAGACTTGGTCTAGGTGATGCTGCTGTGGCAGGAAGATTGGATTAGATGATCTCTCAAAGACCCTTCCAATCCCTAATGAGTGTATGAGATAGACTAAGATATATATGGGTCTCTGTACACTTGAATTTAAGCAATGAAACTGCTAAATTCACCCCCAACAGAAGGCTGAAGTGCAAGAGGAGACAAAGACATTCAAACTGTACATGTTTGCAGGCAGTCTAGCTGCCTCAGTTCAATTCTTGCTCCAAAACAGAATGACTTTCAACAGGATTTTTGACATATCTTCCATTTACATTCACAGAGAGCTCAGGATATGCTTAAGCATGTGAACCGCTCCTGACCATTACCTAATGGATTTCTAGGCTCAATTTAGAGTACTAGCTGGCATTGTATTGACCTAGTGAGAGCTCAGACATCTTCCTTATGTAGGTATCAACACCCAGGCATTTGAGTCCAAGTACTTTAATCCCTTGCCTCTAAGGAACGTACAAAGCTAACCTGTAGACTAATCAACTATTAACCCTGTACCCCAGGAAGCAACAGAAAGATTTGTCATTTCTATTTTTAAATGATTAAAAGGTGCTTAAACATATTTATAGATCCAGTTACTCAGAATATGTGGAGTTATACACAGGTACTCATTTATCTCAATTTTTAGTATGTCAAAGTAATCAAATTCAAGCTTTCAATTTTAATAGAGTGGAACTGATTACGATTTCTTTACATCCAAACTCATGTAAAGACATTGAGAGACTTTGGTGAAAAGCCCTAGAAAAAAACATCACTTTTTAATGTAGAAATGGACCTACTCCTGGTCAGATGTTGTGATGCTGTGATTGGCATTTTCCTTCCCAATTTTCTTTTCCTTTCCTGTCAGAACTAGAAACAATCCCTGGGGCTTTTTCAATTCATCATAAAGAGAAAATAAGACACACTAATTCTTTCCAATCAGGCTTTTTGGTAACGTAAGAGTTTATCTTCACTTGTTGAGCAGTTTTCTTTTGCCTTTAGTTCTTCAATATGACCATAGATATTTTTTTTCTGGATTTAGATATTTTATTTGAAACAAATACAAAACAATACGAGGACCCTTGGAACATCAGCCCACTGACTGGTGTTTCCACCTATAGATGTTCCTTGTTTTCAAATACTATCTCAGAGTGTGAAACACACACAACATTCAACAGAACTCTTTTCAGCTCCAACGGCAAGTATTTCCATAGGAGACGTTTGTATTTACTAGGCTAGCAAGTTCGAAATCAAAAGGGAGGAAATCTGATTGTCTTTTCTCACCTAATGCATCAGTTCGATACCATCACGGTGAGTGTTCTACCACTGCAGAATCAAATGCAGCTATGCAGAAAGCAGTTTTAGAAAGAATCAATGGTAATCTCAAGAGGCCTGTGGTTTTACATATGGTCATGCTTCTTGCTCCAAACTGCTTCTGTTTTAATCAGTTACAGAGACTACTTTCTCTGGAAGACAGAGACAAAAGAGCTCTCTCTGTTTCCAACCCAAAAGCCCTAGGAATATTTCTCATAAGTCATATCTGAGCCTGAGATCTCAAACAAATGTAAGATCCTCCACACAGCCAAGTGGGCACATGTGTACAGTTTGAACATCCAGTTGTGATGGGATCCTGAATACCCTGCTCTGGAATATTTCTCATAAGTCATATCTAGCATTTGACTTAGTGGTGAACGGAGTTAAATGCAGTTAGTGGATGGTTACAGCTCTGCTGAGATATAAAAGTCAGTAGTAGACAGAAAACTTCTATTGCTGTTCTAAAAACCTTGCTAAAGGAGGACTAAGAGTAAGTGCAGGAGCAGCCTTGAAAGCACAGACACTAGATCTCTCGTGGATGAAATTGTCCTTGGGTCCCCAGTGGCAGTCTTTACATCATCCCTCAGAAGACCTCATAAGCAAAGTGGGTTTAGTGATAAATTGGAAATTCAATTGTCATTTCAGAAAATTATTAGTATTTTAAATGAATATTTATCATCAATCTACTGAAATATGAATTCTTTAAAATATGCTTCAGAAGAATAACTTTGGCTCTGTATTAAGAGTCCAATCTAAAAAATAATACTTCCTAATAACTGGAAAAAATTGGTTTAGAAACCACATTTCAGAGGTCTCTAAACAAAAAGCCTTGCTATGTCAGGTAAGAAACTAATCCATACCTTTTACAGGAATTTTCTATATAAACTTTGTGGAGGTATTTGTTGATAGATTCCTTCACACTACTTTTTAAATAAAGCATGATAAGTGTATTTTTATCCCTAGATTTTATACAATTAACATTTTTATCTCCCTTACAATGATTTTTATCTCCTAACTTAACATACCTTTAAGTTCTCTTTGGTGACATGGAAAATCAGTCTACATGTGTGTAGCTACAGTAACAGTGAATAACTGAAGAGGAAAGAAGGAAAGGAAGAAGGGAAGAAAGAAAGAAAAGAAGGAAAAAGCAGAAGACAGCTGCAACCTCAAGGATCCCCAAGAACATAGCATCATTACATGGAAATAAGTAAGAGTAAGCACAGTCAACACACTACCAATTGAACAGGAATTCAGCAGCCAACACATCCACACACTGACACGGATGAGAAGGCACAGCGGAGAGCAGACTGCCGTGGCTTGAAAATGACGACACAAATGCTGGTTATTATCTCAGTAGGCTCTATAAAACAGTACACCTGGTCATTATTGCCTAGTCCAATTAGTCACGAGACCATCAACAATAGCTATAGAATGAACTTTTCTTCCTTTGAGGTGGAAAAGATTTTTGCAGCATTTATTCAATCAGTTCCCAAATTAGCTGATGAGGAGCAGTTTAATGACATGCCACTTCTGTTGTACCCAGGATAATGTGTTTTGTCCTTTTTGATAACTTCAGCTATCTATCATTATAAAGGAAAGAGGCAGTGCAATTTCTCAGGTGGAAATACAGAATTAACTCCTGGGTTACTTAAGAGGTAATTTCAACTGTGCTAAGTAAAACAGGTTTTTAATTCATCTTAGACTGAGGTTGCACCCATAAAGGGTTGTATATAGCATACACATCAATACCATCACTGGAAGATAGGCATTTAAAGCCAACACTCACAACGCAGATTGTTCTCAGATAGTCATATATGCAGAAAGTTGTTCCACAATGTATTCTAAAACAGTTTGATAAAAGGTTGAGAAGAATTTATTGTGGTGAAACTGCACATTGGATCCAGCAATCTCAAAGTGACCGAGAGGCCGCTAATGCATTCTGACCTCACTTGGAAATAATAAATGTTTCTGATTACATACTGCTACCCCATTTCTTTAATTAAGACTCTGATAAAGGACCCTGAAGGTCTGTAAGGCACAAGAATAAAGCTCAGCTGGCTGCCCCTGGGCAGCCTGTTCCAGTGCTCCAGTACCCTCACTGCAAAGAAGTTCCTGCTGATATTTATATGCAACCTCCTCTGTTCCAGCTTGCATCCATTGCCCCTTGTCCTATCTCCAGATGACCTTGAGAAGAGCCTGGCTCCATCCTCCTGACACCCACCCCTCACATATTTACAGACGTGAATGAGGCCACCCCTCAGCCTCCCAGCCTCCTCTCCTCCAAGCTCAAGAGACCCAGCTCCCTCAGCCTTTCCTCATCAGGGAGCTTCTCTCCTTCCTTCACCATCTTCGTTACTCCACGCTGCACACCCTCCAGCAGCTCTGTGTCCTTCTTGAACCGAGGGGCCCAGAACTGGACACAGTACTCCAGATGTGGTCTCACTAGTGCAGAGTAGAGGGGGAGAAGAACCTCCCTCGACCTGCTAACCACCCCCCTTCTGATGCATCCCAAGATGCTGGTGGCCCTCCTGGCCGCAAGAGCACACTGCTGGCTCAGAGTCACCCTGCTGGCCACTAGGACCCCCAGGTCCCTTTCTCCTCCACTCCTCTCCAGCATCTCAGTCCCCACCCTCTCCTGGTCCCTGGGGTTGTTCTTGCCCAGATGCCAGACTCTCCCCTGACCTTTGTTGTCCCTCGCTCCATCTCTCTTCCCAGCTCTCCAGCCTGTCCAGGTCTCACTGAATGGCAGCACAGTCTGCTGGGGTATTGGCGACACCACTCAGCCCCGTGTCATCAGCAAACTTGGTGACAGTATGAAACATAAAACTCTCTATCTGTTTGTAACATACAAAGGAGGCCAAACAAATAACCTTCCATTTCTACTTATCATCCAATTTGGTGCAAAATGGGGGAAGGAAGGCTGTGGACTATTACTCTGTAGTTTAAGTTGTGGCATCAGCCATTCCCTGTGTAAAGGACATGCTAAGGATGTGTGATCTGATACACAAAAGATCACATGTGATCTCATACACAAAAGCCAGTTCAAGCCCTTGTCAAGTTCACAGAAGTAAAAAGACATAGCTGAAAATAACCCAGCTTGAAAGGCTGGAAAGGAAAATGAAAGCCTGCTGAAACTCTGAAAACCTCTCTTTTAGCTCTGAAGTCAGAAGATTTATGAAGCTATTAAGAAGGGACTATATTCTAAATAGCAGCCTAATTTTGCATTAAATTGCTTTCACTTTTCTGTTTGCAAACCTCATACGAATATATTCAGAGCTGACTTGAGTCTTGGGAGACTGGTCTTATATAAAGAGTCCTACAGTTTTAACCACATACGATATTTTATGAAGCAATAAATCAAGAAGTCTTAGGAAAACACAAACATCTCTTTGAAGAAATAAAACTTAGGGAGAACCCAGAGTTAGACTAAAAATACAGAGATAATTTGGGCCTCCTGCAGATCCTGGTATCTGAATTACAGATCTACTGAAACATTGCTTCTTCATGTCAACCCTCGATTCAGTGTTCTTAATTCATTATTGGAACATAGAGATTACAGAATCAGAGAATCATTAAGGCTGGAACAGAACTCTGTGATCATCAAGCCCAGCCTATGACCTAACATCACCACTATCACCTAGACCAGGGCACTAAGTGCCACATCCAGTCTGTTCTTAAACACCTCCAGGGATGGGGACTCCACCACCTCCCTGGAGAGTCCCTTCCAGGTCTGAGAAAAGCATTGTTCCCGTGATCTGTGGCAGCTGGTTAATGGGAACATTCCTGGAGGATAAATTTTCTCCTTTGAAACACAGTATGGTGCACAAAAATGAAAGCAAATTCTACTTCTTTCTGATTAAATTAAATCATCACCAAAAATAAATAGATGAGAAGAAAAAGAAATCATTTCCTTAGTAAATTTCCACTTATTTCTCTCTTACACTTGTTTGCTAAGACTACTGTGCAGACTATCAAAATGAAACACGCAATCTCACTGATACTCTCTGCTATTTGATCTCAGTAGGGCATCTCTTATTTCTCAGAAATAGAATCCACTTCTTACATATGTGATGCTAGCATACTGTGGGACCCCCAGTCAAACGACCAGCACTGCATCTTTAAACCATGTTTTTGCAGCTCCAAATTTGATAGCAATAGGGTAAACTGATATATTTACCTAGGTGGACACAGGGTAGGTTGATCTTTTCATAAAAATTAACCTGAACCTTGAATGTCAGGCAACTTCCTGCATCTTTGCCTCAGGAGCTACAGAGATTATTGCTATTCTTCTAACAGCAGTCAAGACTGCAAAGCCATATATGCAAATAAAACACATACTATTGATACCTGTGTTCAGAAATCATAGTAGTCATGTTGGCCATGTTTCTATGATCAATATCAATGTTTATTCTTATTTCTGCTACTACTGAAGACATAGAGTACCACTTTTCTCTAACATGTTATTTTTTGCTCCTAATGGCTTACAAAAATTGCATTCTTATTCATTTATCCTGCTTCATGGACACTTTTCTGTGTCATAGTGTTCATGAAGAAAGAGTTTGTCTTTTATTTGAATTCACCACACTAATAAGTGTTTATCAATGTCACTGAGAAAAGTTAAAAGCCAGTATCAGAGCATGAATGAAAATCCATCCTTCCAAAGAACACCAGTTAAGCTGAAGTAGCAGACAAAGTAATTTTGCTACTATAACCACGTTAATAAATTAACTTCTTCATTAAATAAATGTTGATGATAGAATTCAAGACAAGTTTGCCCTAGACGGGAGACCTGGCAGCTGTTCAGTTTTAAAATACGAAACATATGGCTCACATGTTTTGAATTATTTGAATGTTTTGTGATCTCAGGAGAGAAACACTAGAAAAGTATTGATAATAAACAACTCTAGCTTGTCTTGGTGGGCTTTTCCACAGTTTATCAAACACCCAATAGAATTCACTGCCTGCCATCGAACTTTAGCCCTTTGGAAGACTTAGGATTGTGACCAGCCTTAAAGAGTTAAACTTGAGAAGACTTGTAGAACACATCACTTTCAGAATTACATTAACCTAGTTAACCAAAGGTCACCTGGGACTAATTGCAATTCTTTCAAGAGATGAAATTAAAATATAGTGGGTAACAGCCATCACTCACTTGGGGTACTCAATACTGGTGAGAGAAGCCAAATGCTATTTCAACGATGGGGAAAACCTATTTGTTGTTTTCAGATTCCTTCTGGTGGTTCTACATAGGATAGAGTCAGACACTTACAGATGTGCACAGGAGAGACCAGTTACACCAGAACAACTAATACTGGATATAAAAGAAGAAATGATGACAATTATTAAAGTATTAAATAACAATTATTTATAACAAAACAGAACTTTGGCAGAGATTGGCAGTATTGATCTCAGTGGTGTTTTGTGTAACTCGGTAAGTTGTGTGTAATCTCATCACACTCAAGGTACTTCAGGCTATTAGCCTTTTTCTAGAATGGCCTTGCTTCGTATGGAAAAGAAGATATTGGACTGAATGAGCCATGTGCTGAATTCAGCTCTAGGGTATTAAAATCTCCTTCTGTTAAGAAAAAATTAATCCTTTGTATTTTTATTTAGCTCAAGATGTCTGGTGGCTAACATTTATTTCACAATACATCACGAGAAGACAACATTTAATTCTGATATATCCTGGTATCATGTTGATTTTATTTAAATTGTAGTCTGTCAAAAAAAGGTCACCATTGTTTATCTTTCCCTTTTGTTTCCAGATGAATGCTAACAGGAGGAATAAGGGCTTTGCGTTATTTCTTTGTGTGACTTGTGAATAGAAGAGTGACACAGGATTCTTTCATGCATTAATGTGAAGCTGCATCAATTAGAGTCCTACACATACTACATCCCTGACAGAAATGTCTCATTCACCAGCATTGTAAGTGTTCCAATTGAAATATCTGGAGTTAAGGATGGGGTGTTTAATTTACTCTGACAGAGTGTTGTTGATTTATCTGAAAATGAATTCTATCAAACCTGCAGACTTCTCTCCTTAATTACATTTTAGCAAACATGCACAACAAGATTCTATGAATACTAACAGCTCTGAAGATACGCAGCAGAAAGACTCCTCAAGGAGCTATAATAGGTTTGGATTTTTTTCCAAAATACAGGGAGAGGAAGGTATCGGGAGTAAAAAATAAATAAAGCAAAACAAGTTCCTTCTTTCTGTTGTCTAGATTGATTGAGAAGAACTGATGTAAAAATGCAGTCCAGACACACAATATTTAAATATAGCTTCACAGCTTAAATTAATCTTGACTACAGAAACTGAGAGTTATAGTGCTCAATCTTTACTGACTGCGTGCTTTCTGCAAAAGTTTATTTCTCAAGTAATAATCATTCATTCATACACTGTCTACATGTATTTCATACATTTTAGTAGTAAATTCATCTCTCAAAGATGTTCTACATGGCTATGTGTGATAAACAACTTGAAAATCATCTAGGTTTTAACAATGTACTATTTATTGCAATCTTTACTTATTTCTTGCAGCACTATAAACTAATTGAAGTGTTTCAATTAACAAATTATTCTGAACTGCACTCTGAAATCCATAGGATATTTTCTTGAATAATAAAACACATATTTCCAATGGATTTTTGCTGAAAATATCGCTACTATAATTTCCTGCCTTTTTAAAGAACATAAAAGAAAGTCTTTCTTTTCCCAGTGGTCTAGAGATCTCATTTACAGCATTGCACAACACAGACTGGGAGTGCCACAGGCTTAAAAACTGGCAGCAGCTGTGTTAGAGAGTCATAGAGGCATTTAAAGAAATGGGTAAGATCTACACTGAGATTAATGAATTCTGTGCTTAAGAGAAGTTTTCTGCTGGTCTGACAGTTCTCAGCCATGTGTTGCATGTTTGCATTTTAAATGCAGAATAGTAGTAGAGTCAGAATGATTCCAACAGAGATAAAAAGTAAATTCATGGAATCAAAGAATGGTTTGGTTTAGAAGAGACCTCTAAGAGTCATCTAGTCCAACCCCCTACAGTGAGAACGGACATCTATGTCTACAGCAGATTGCTCAGAGCTTCATCCAGCTCACTTTGAATGTCCTAAGGGACGCAGCCTTCCCCATGTCCCTGGGCAATCTGTTCCAGTCTTTCACCACTCTGACTGTGAAAGCCTCCTTCCTAATATCCAGCTTAAATCTATCCTCTTGCATTTTAAAAACATCATTCCTTGTCCTGACACAACAGGCCTTGCTAAAAAGTGTCTGTCTCCATCTATTGTAAAGGCTCCCCTTACCTACTGAAAAACTGCCACAAGGTCACCCTGAACCCTTCTTTTCTCCAGACAAAACAAGTCCAACTTTCACAGCCTGTCATCATAGGAGAGGAGTTCCATTTTTTTCTGGACCTTCTCCACCAGGTTAATCCTCTTGTGTTGAGGACCCCTAGAGCAGAAACTGTATTACAAGTGGGGTCTCAATAGAGCAGAGAAGAAGGGCAGAATTGTCTCCCCCAACCTGCTGGCCACATTTGAAGTCTCAATTAATCTGCTGTTTAAAGAGCTAGAAAAGCCATTGATGTTTGCATTAGCCATCCTGTTATTCTTTCTTGATTGTCACGAAGACACAAACATGAGATGTAGTTATCTCTTTTCAATATATAATTTGGGTCTTTATGAATCTCATACAAAATGTATTGCTGGTTTACCAAAGTGAAATTCATGCAACCTATGTCAGTTGCTGTTAGCAGACTGCTGATCTGTCAAGGTACCTTATGTTTTCTGATGTATAAGAATATTTTCTTAATAGTCTGAGAATGTCTGGATGATGTATTCATTTTAATAGCCATTTTATTAGTAAATATAAAATACTGGCTTGAAAACTAAACCCCAACCCATTAAACTACTCCTTTACCAGCATACAGCATACTTGTTTCTCATAAGGAATTATTTTGACTTGAAATACTGGTCCTATCTCCATGACACTGTATTTCCCTAGGGAACTGTCATCTTTCTGAAAGCTCTCTGCCAGATCAAAGTACAAGATAAAAAACTGAAATTACATCAGTGAAATGAGCTATCCATATGGAACTAATCATTCCAGCAAAACCTTTACAAGTAAAACCTCTCTGTGAAAGGCTTATGAAAAGTATTATTCTGTTGGTGAAATCTGGCAACTCTTAAGCTGTGAACATCTTTAGCCTCCTCTTCAACTTATGACAAATGTAAAAATGGTCTAAAACTTAACTGTCATTCACAACACAGCCTTTGAAGATCCTCAAGTTTATGTAAGTAATTATATCCATCCGATATGTATGCTGCACAGACAGCACTTCTGTGTAGGTTCACTGAAAGCAACAACAACGCTGTCACAGCTCTTTAGGATAAACTTCCAAGTTTTTGCCTTTATTGTGCAGGCCAGGTGTGATTATTTTTATTCATTATGTTTCTTAACAAGCCATGCTATTTTTAACACTGCTGGTAATGGATTTCATTACAGTAAAAACCTGTCACTTTAATTTTAATTACTGTGCCTGTCAGTGGATCCAGAACCATCTAACTGTCAGTCATTTCACAATGTAATTGTACACTGATTTAATATAAGATTATGTTCTAACAATGCTGCTCACTGGATACTGATGACTTGTTTGCTTTTTCAAACATATTTCAAGTATTCTAGACATATTTGTGGAAAACTGTACAGCTTTACACATTTAGACAGAAGTTGGTGTGTGTTCTACTTCATTATTTACAGAGTTACTCCAATCTGTTGTAATTCTTGTACGTGCAGAGATGGGAGTTAGAAATGCTTCATTCAAAGTAATTTCCAGTTGCATCTACCTTTCCATTGACTGTTACTTCTACCTACTTAATAAACAATATAAATAATCTCTGCTTGTAAATCACAGCGTGAAAATGAAGTGTAGCCAGAGTGCAAAACTGAGAAAGCAGGCACATTTTCACTTTTTATCCTAAATTTAAAGTCAGATTCCTAATGTAAATGTCTAACTGATGACTTTTTCTCTGGGCCTATGTGTAATTGTCAAGGATTTTATATCCCAAGATGAAATGACACGGTTAGTTTTGTTAATGTACTGAAGCAACAATAAAAAGCCAACCTAAAAAACAAGGAGGGTTCTAAAAAAGGCACAGTGCACATGGGACTCTCAGCCTTTCCTCATAGTAGAGGTGCTCTACTCCTTTACCTATGTTCACGGTCCTCTGTTGGACACTACAGCATGTCCGTTTCTCCCTGGTACTGACGGAGCCTGGAAATGGACACAGTGCTTAAAGTGCAGCTCCATCATTATTAGGTAGAGGAACAGTACTTTGCCCACTGCAGAGTATTCAGCCCAACACAAACAGCAAACATAGAAAGACCTTGCTACTGGTAATATTCCATGGGTAAACACTAAAGTATTAAAAAAATAGTAATTCTATATTACAAACTCTTTGGCATACTTGGCAAACAGTTTGACAACATTGGCAAGAGGAGCTAAAAACTGCCTCAAATTTACCCTATTTTCAGTAGTTTTCATTATCTACAGTCTCCAGTACAGAAAAGTGAATGCTAAAAAAAACCTTCAAACTGAGCACAGTGGAAATGTCATTTTAATTATCAGAATAGTTTAGTGAGTAGAGAGTTTTAAACAGCATACATAAACCTTCATGTCTTCATTACATTCAACACCCGTTTATTTACACCGTTTAAAATCTCTTTCCTTTGGCTTTCTCTCTTATTTTTAAACCCTTACAGTATTTAACATGAAGAGAAAATTCCAGTTTCTACTGGTGTGCACACAGCAATAATAATGACCGAGTCCAGCCTTTGACCTAGCACTGCCAGGTCACCACAAAACCAGGTCCCTAAGCACCAGATCTGCATATCATTTAAACACCTCCAGGGATGGTGGCTCCACCACTGACTGGGCAGCTTGTCCTGATGTTTGATAACTCATTCAGTGAAGAAATTCTTCCTAACTTCCAGACTAAATCTCCCCTGGCACAGCTTGCAATGATTTCCTCTGGTTCTATCGTGCCACCAGAGAGAAAAGGCTGTCACCCTCCTCACTCCAGCCTCCTTTCAGGTAGTGGTAGAGAGCAATAGGGTCTTCCCTCAGCTTCTATTTCTCTAGACTAAACAAACCCTAGCTCTTTACAGTGGAATTCAGATAGCTTGCTGGACAGCATGTTTTGTATGTAAATAGCAGTGTGATTTTGACAGAAAGCCAGAAAAACATTACAGAGTAAATTGCCCATTATCTAAAAAGCAATACAAAACAAAGCAGGATCTCCAAAAGCATTAGATTCTAAAAACAGACAAGTACTGCAAGTACAGTTTTCAGAACAATTCTCATTATTCAAATAAAGTTCTGTAGTTGTCACTGGAATTGCTCTGCTTGAAATCTCAGCCTGCCCCCAAACCCAGTAAGCTTTCCCCCTGGAACGGAATGGCTTACCGTGTGCAGTACTCCACGGCACATCTACACTGCAGCAAAACGCTAAATACACAAAGAAATGCAAAGGCATTCACTGCTTCAACCTCAGATGCAGAAGGTACAAGCCCTGAAAAGCTGGATTAGTCCTGAGTTTAAGAGTAAGCACAAACTTTCTGCATGCTTACTCCAAAAAATTTGACGTATTTTATGATTTACTCACACAAGCAGAGCATCAGTGCTCCAAATGAATCTGAATGAGAGCAAGCCACGTTGAGAGGGTTCAGTCTCTTTACCTGAATGTTAATTGTTGGTTGAAGCTGCTGAACTTATTTGTTAACTTCATTATTTTTGTTCATAATTCACATTCAAAAGAGTCCTGCTTTACAGTCTCAGAAATAGCCTCTCTTCACTGTGAACAGTGAAGGAGTCTTACTTGCTTCCAGACAAATGAAAGGGTAAGAGCTACACAAGATGCCCACAAAATTTACCATATATACTACAGAAGAACAGGCAAGATGGATTTTCATTTCACATTAAGAAAGCCAAATTTCCATTATTTAATGCAGGTAAAACAGCTCCTAAATTTCCATTTTAAAAAACTGTTATTTTAATCAAAGCAGCCTAGAAAGAGATTCAGCTCATTTTGAAGTTTAATCAGCATTCAGCTGACTAACCACATCACCCTTTGAGATACCAGGGGGTGTCAAGGATTTCGACAAATTGCTGATGTATCGACTCTTGCTATGGATTGGAGAACCGAAGCAAATCATGAAAATGAAGAGAACCTACTGTCTCAGAACACTGTCTGAACTGCCTCACGTGCAGCCAAACAGCTTACTCATACCTGCGTCTGCAGCTATTCTCATTGAGGGTACTCGATCACAAAGGGTCGAACAGCTGATGAATCATCAGCAAGGCTTTAGTTTGTATAATAGCTGGAAGCAATTCAAATGAGTAGCCTATAGGAAGAACTCCTGAGCATATAAAAGACTGGAAACAAATATCTATGCAGTACACTGCTCCTAGGTGTCTTGGTGGTGTTGTTTCACTTCTGGTACTTAAGACTTTAATCCTTTTCTGATAGCATTCACTACATGGATTTGCAGATTTTCTTATGTTTATCTTTGCCCTGTCCCCTCCTCTTTATTTTCTGCCCACACCTTGTACATTCCCTAGCTTATGCTTTTCATTTAGATCTAGAGACCTGACATTGGGGACTAACTGCACTCTAACTAAATGTATGCAGATGTGCATACATCTTCTGCATCTTTATGACTTGTGCAGTCACAGGAAGACAGACAGCATTACACTGAATTCCAGCGTTAATCCAGGCTCACTGTCTGAAAGTGCACTTACAGTCAGGAGATGCAATATGCTCAACCAGGTAGGCTGAGCCTGATTTTCACTAGCTTTTTACTTGCCTCAAATCCTTACATGCATGTAAGTTTCCTTTAAGAATAGAAAATAAATAAATGTGCTCCAGTCTGGATCAAATAAGTGGAACAGACGTGAAATATCCTGCAGTTCTTCTACCCCTCAGTTCTTTGGTTATTAAAGTTGTTCTAAAACTTTTATATGAATTTCCTCTACATTGAATAGCAGTGAAAATCAAAGACCCTCTGGAAAGCACGCTACCCGCGCTGGGAAATACACTGCAGTAACAATCACCATTTCAATTTCTGCTTTGTGTTTACTTTTTAGAGGAGAGTTTTTTCCCCCACTGTCTTCCTGAACACATGGTTGGGACAAATTCCTCTGAATTGCAGTCTATTAGCAATAAATAAGATGAAGAAGCTGACATGGGTTAAGAGCACACAAATCAAGCTGTCCTATATACAGTCTGTCACTGTCCTATCTCTTCCTGAAACTCACATTAATAATAAATACACTTTTTGTTTACTTTGCTACCACTCAAAGTAGAAGTCACTGGTTTACCACAAACTTAGAATCATAGAATCATCAGGGACCTTGAAAGATCATCCAGTCCAATCCCCCTGGCACAGGAGGACACCCAGACCAAGTCACAGAACAGAACATTACAGATTGGAAGTGACCTGGAAGGATCATCCAGTCCAATCCTGTACGTATTATCACACAAGCCAAGTCAACTTTTACTCAAGTGTAGCCTGATAGATGCTAATTAAAAGATATGGAATAGGGAGATTAATGCTTCAGGTTTTTTTCAAATGTTTCTTAGCTCACATTTTGAGGTCGCTATGGTGAATGCTCATCTTTAAACAAGGGAAACAGCACCCAGTGTACCTCTCTGTAAAGGAAATCTAAGAAACCTTTTACCACAGAGGTAATGATACCTGTTGTAATGGGTTGTAATTTAGAGTGAGGGTCTAAATCGGTTTGGGTTGGTGCCTGCAATCCATGCACAGCAATTCTCACCAGCTCTTGGTGAGTATTCAACAGGCAATCAAGCATCTTTGCTGCAAAGAAAAGAATTTATTGAACCCAATAAGAAAAGAAAAAAATCCCCAATAAGTAAAATAATCAAGCAGATAAAACAGAAACTATATCACAGCTCCAGATCTTTGGTGGTGACAAAAGCAACATGGCACTGGTCATGTGGGGGTCATGCCTGTTGTGGTGAATAGGCCTGCTACAGGACCTTCTCCTCTCTTTTCTTCTCCCCTGAGGNGCTCCTTCAATGCTCCACCCTTCAGTGGCAGGGGGAGATGTAGTTCAATCAGTCAGAACACTGAGCCAGGGGTCTGTTGGGAAAGCTACCCTCAGTTTTAAAATAAATCGATCTTTTGGCATAAAAGCACCAAAATGAACACTTAAAAGTATGATAATGTTCAAACTGCAACACCTGTGTACTTGGTTTAGCTGGAATGGAGTTGATCCTCCCCATGGCAGCGATGGCAGCTGGAGGAGTGTTAATAACACACCGGTGTTAGTGCTGAGCAGAGCTCACAGAACACCCAGGCTGTGAGGTGGTTTTTTTTCTTTCCTAACATTCCAGTCTGTGAAAATTCAGAAATTATTTTTTAATAGCTACTTGGATTTCAGAAGCTGACATCTCAATTCCTCTCCCATTTTGCACACAGAAGTAACGCAGATAATCTTAGATAACACTAAAATGGATTTTTTTCACTGTTATTTTCAAAACAAAAGAGATATTCTGCTCATGTATTTTTAGCACCTAGAATAACAACTCTGTATAGACGGTGACTCAGAACCTGGGAATCTCCTGTACTGACAATACAAAAAGCATAAGAAAAAGATGCCTCTAAATTTAAATGCTTAAATTAGGTCTCTAAACTTAGATCCTACTTATTTTTATTCTTATTATATTTCTCTGAATTAAGAACAGTTTCAATTTATTCAGAATATGTTTACCATGTATGGATAATATTCTGCTCACTTTTTTTTGGTATTCAGACTGCTCCCTGATTAGTCATGAGAAAAAATAACAGCGTGAGTAAAATGTCCCAGTAAATATACCTTTCAGTACCTACACGGTGACAAAAACAACCAGTAGGGCTGTGATGTGGTTAAAAACCTCCTTCTTTGTTGAAACGTTCATATACTTATGTTTTTGAATTTCTGAGATGATTTATTCTCAGGAAGCATTACAGTTAATGCAGGAATCAGCCCATAGAAAGTAGTAAACTTGTCTTATTTTAGGATGCTGCTTGAATTACAGATCTAATCACTGCTCTGGAAATAGAAAAAAGAAAAGAGAACTATATCTTAATTTAATCTATGACTATTAGTCTTAATAATTCACTGTTTTCTGTTGCTATCCAGATGTTTACTTCTATTAAATTAAGCAGGCATAAGATGTACTTCCACATGATTTTTGTTTTCCTGTGGTTTTGGTCATCTCTGTTGGATTTCCATCACAGCACAGCTCATTTTGCATGCAATCCATTAGGTGGGATGCAATGGCCGGCAGGAAGTATTCTCTCTTTCAAACATAAACATTGTCCCTCTAAGTAATCTCAAAGAATTTCTGAGAAGCCTCCTGTAATACACTCCATCTTCATGTCAGCTGGACACTACTTCCCCTAAGCTCATCATCAGTCTTCCTTCTACCATTCTGTTATTTGTTAAACATAAACCATCAGACCAATAGCTGCGATAAGATTCACAGCGACAGGTGGTACCACTTTCTCCCTGCTGTCAGGACAAACAGGCTCATTACAAATAGCACATTGCGGCCAGTATTTCAGAGAGTGGCCATATATGTCCTTCGGTATCGCGTGCCTGTGTCTGTTTTATCAACTTATGTAATCACAGTGGTGAGTAGATAAGTTATGTGAAGCCTGACACAGGGTCTACAGATGCACAAGCACATCCTTCTGCAGCAGAATCCAAAGAGAACATCTGTTAGAGTAAGTGGAGAGAAACCTCCCAACATATCCACAAACCATCATTAAAATTCTTCTTGAAAACTAAAGGACTAAGAGATCAAAAATAAGCTGCTCACCCTGGAAATACAAACCAATCAAAACCAGTTCTGACACAGTGACCCAGTACTAGCTAACGAGAAAAGCACATGACAAAATATGATATATTAATGCTTACACCTTTGGATCTGCCTTCTTTAGGACAAGAAAATGAACAACTGCTGACTGAGCACCGGTGTAGTTTATGCCTTGACAATACAAGTTGTAAAGTTATGGGAATTTTTGTTTTCAATAAGGAAAAAGTTATTTTCAAATGTAAAAAGAAGTAGTATTTAAAAATGTATTAAAATTTGGGTAATCTTTTCAATCCTACCATATTTACAGCACTGGGGAATAGGTAGGACTTACTATTCTTTACTACTTCTAATACCAAACTAGGCTTTCATGCCAACCAGAAAATGAGGAAGATTCAGTACACAAAGAAAGGGTTCTACTGGATATCCTTAACAGACATTATGCAAATTCTCCCAAGAAGAAAGACAGAGAAGAATGTGCCAGACTAGAAACATCAGTTCAAATAAATGATTGTCCCGACACATTAAACTTCAAGTGAAATTGCACATTCTTGACTAAGGAAGGATGGTTAAGGAGTGATGATACTCATGTAAGATTTAGAAAGCCCTAGGTGAACCTTCTCTTCTGAAAGATTCCATTAGCAGGACAGCTGCATAAATTTGAAGCCTGATTAAAAAAAAGAAAGAAAAAGGAATGGAGTACTCGCAGCGTGACATCGGCAAAATTGAAATATCCAATAAACAAACTCCAATATTAAAACTCTGTGTAAACTAATGCTGCCTAGAAAAGTCCCCAAAGGATTTGATTTTATTATTTTATGTATTCATTTACTTTAAAAAAATATTTACATTTACTTGAACGTTCACCTGACCTTCTGCTTCTGTATGTTTCCTCTGTGTTGAAAGCTGATGAACAATTTGATGCTCGAATCCTTCGATGATGATCTAAGAGACTGTTTTTCTATCACTTAGGTTGTGCAGGAACCACTGCTAGAGCTCATAAAAAGGAAGAGAAGACTCCTTGAATGCAACAACACTATGATCCAGCAAACCCGAGTAACCTTTTGTGCCTGAGAGAAACCTACACTTGCAGTCTCCTCCAGAATATTGACTTTTCTGATATAAGCACACCTTCAGCCTTTCCTACAGAAATGTTAGGATTTAGTACACAGGAATCCAAGTTTATGTAGGGCTACAACCTAATATTGTCAAAAGCAGGATTCGGTTTTGAGTCCTTGCTCTTGTTTAGACAAGAGAGAGTCACTGAACTGATTTCATAAGCAATATTGAAAACTATGAATAGACTGGAAACCAAAACACAACGCTGAGGTCAGTAACAGTATGAAAATGGCCTCATGAGCAAGTAAAACAATTATTTCTACAAAGAAGTGTTCTCTAAAAGCTTCTCTGGAAATCCCACTTGTTCAGGAATATGAATGGAAGAAAAAGTCACTGGAAAATCCTTTTGTTCTGATTAATGAAGAGCGGCCACTAGGAAGCCCAGTACCTAAACACAGTTACCTACATTTATTAAGTATTTTGAGAGCCTCAGTTCTGCATTGCAATTATTTTGGCAAAGTTGGGATTTGCTGCCTAAAAAAATGCCAATATTGCAGCCTGGATCTGATCCATCTAAAGGATCCGCCCTAACCAAGATGCTTTTTCCTACATCCTCAACAGTATCCAAAGTTGAGGAAAAATCAGACATCACTTAAGAGATGTTGGTTCTGTCTATAATGTAAAACCCCAAGACATACTATTTGAAATGCTAGAGGGAGTTATAAACGCCTTGGATCTATTCCCTTCTATAACCATAACACTGCAGCTGATGCTGCCAGCCTGAGAGAGCTTCTTACTTTCATTTTGTTCCTAAACAAAGTTATGAAAATGATGGGGCCAATGATCATTTACTGAGTGGCTTTGTGCATATTAAGAAACAGCCAGTATCTGCTACAGGCAGCCTACTCATCCTCTACTTAAAGCTTTCTCACCATGTTCACCTTTTTAAGTGTAATTTCATCAGTAACTACAAATTCTTTCTAAAACCAATATTGGACAATAATAAAGGGTAATAGCAAAACACATATAATGATACTTAGCCAAAGTGGATATTAGTAAATTGTCATTAAGTTGTTCCCTGTAATTGAGCACTTGAGTAATAATGATGCCATTCATTCTTTTCCTGTGTCCCAGGTAACATTTAAGTATGCTAGAAACATTTGAACTGGTGAGTGCTTGCCTTTCTGCTGATCACAGGCATCTTAAAGACAGACATCTGCCAAACTTGGGTAACTCAGCTTCCTCTGTGTGAAAGGTGATGGAAGGTATTTGAATTGTTGTACTCACACAACAGTTAGGAAAACCACGTGTTCTTCACTTAGTTTGAGATTTAGGTAACTAAATCTAGTTTTCCCACATGCAGGTGGTCCAGGAAGAGGCGATCCCATTTGTTTTAGAAAAGATTTGGGGCTCATTTCAGCTTCCCACATTCCCTTAAGCTTGCAGGGACATTTCAGATATCCTCGGCTATGCAAAATGTCCACATGGGTTTGGCAGAGCTGACATGGAAACCATAGGAGTCCTGTGACCTTCTGGAACAGCAGCCTCCTCCCAGCTATGTGTCAACTACTTAGTGTCATTTGCAGTTGTGTGAGGTATTGCTTAGAGCCTGCAAGAGCTCTCCAGGAAGCTTGGATGTCTTTCAAAACCCTAAGCAATATGCATAAATAGCAAAGAGCATGCCAGTAGATGGCATTATATCCCAAGATCTTATATAGCACTTGGCATTAATAAATACCAAAGTCAAGCACTTAGGCAAACACTTTGTTACAGAAAGTACTGTCCTACCCTTACACTCAGGAGAATGAATCCAGAACCTTTAAGCTCAGATCCTTTTTGTCTTGAAAGCTCGAGACGAAGCATTCAGTTTGAGGTACAGTTCTGGATATGCACAGTACTGTTTCCAGTTTGCTGCCAGCTTAGGCACCTGCTTCAAAGTTCAGCCTGTCCTAAACAGAAGAAATTGATACCCAGCACAGACCCTGCTGAGACTATGCTGAACCCACTTTGAGCTGGGCATGAATGTGTTTGGCTATGCATTTCTCTCTCCCAAAGGTGACTAGCTAGAGGCTTGAATAGCAACTGAGTTATGCAGAAGCCACAAGATTAGGCTCCAGTTTTTCCTGTNGATTCTATGATTCTATGTGAACCTCACTTGAGAAGCTAGGTGTTTAAATGCAGATGCTTGCAATGATGACCATCACCTAAAGTGTTTTGCTGAATGCCTGTCCAGTGTTGTTGCTAATGGGATATAATTAATTCCAAGAGCTAGTGAATAGTTCTGAGCTTGGCAGGATTGATTCATCACTACTATAAACAGTTGCTCATAGTGTACGACCTTGTCTGTATAGATCTTTATTTGAAGCGGTTAACTCAGTCCCAGGGGTTGCTCTACCCTTTGTAGAAATAAGTGAAAACAGAATTATGAGCTAAAAAAACTACTGCAGAGGTAGCTGACATGAGAAAGTGTGAGGACAATGGACACTGAGATAAGAAGGCTTAATTCAATAATAGATTTTGAGACCAAAATTAAACCCCCAGAAATAGACCCAAGCTGGCACATAACAGACTGTGAACAAGGGTTCAGTCCTGCCAGGGCTGCTGCAACCACTGGCTCCACACAGCTTTTGCTGCCTGTTGATACTGGATGCAGTGTAAGACTTGACAGACAGCAAGGACTGCTCAACCTACAGCTACCTCTGCACTGAAAGGAACAACTGGAGAGAGGCAACCTCATAAAGGTTGACCATACCTCCTGCTACAGAAATTATCACTCCCTGCAATCCCATACATGAATACAGACTGGGAGGAGAAAGGACTGAGAACAGCCCTGAGGAGAAGGAATTGGGGGGGCAGGGGGGGCAGTTTGACAGCTGTCAGTGTGTGTTTACAGCCCAGAAAGCCAACCATCTCCTGGACTGCATCAAAAGAAGCACTGACAGTCAGATGAAGTTGGTGATTCTCCCCCTCTGCTCTGCACTTGTGAAGCCCCACCTGCAGTACTGTGTCCAGGGCTGGGGGTCCAGACATAAGAAGGACATAGAGCTCCTGGAATGTGTCCAGAGGAGAGAAACTAAAATGATCAGAGGGCTGGAGCACCTCCGCTGTGAGGACAGGCTGAGCAAGTTGGGGTTGTTCAGCCTGGAGAGGAGGCTCCGAGGTGATCCTACAGCAACTTTCCAGTATCTGAAGAGGATAGGGCTTTTTACATGGGTGTATAGTGAGAGGACAAGGGGAAATAGTGACAACTTTGAAGAGGTGAGATCTACGTTAGACATTAGGAAACAATTCCTTCCTGTGAGGATAGTGAGATGCTGGAACAGGTTGCCCAAGGAAGTTGTGGCTGTCCTGTCTCTGGAATTGTTCAAGGCCAGGTTGGATGGAGCCCTGAGTAACCTGATCCAGTGAAGGGGGATTGGAACTAGATGATTGCTGAGGTCCCTTACAACCCTAGCCATAATGATTCTTCTCCAATGCAATGACCTACCTTATGTTGAGAAATAATCCCCTTTCCCCATGAAGGAGTTGTTCTACTTCCTTCATCATCTTCATTGCTCTACACCGGACACCCTCCAGCAGCTCTGTGTCCTTCTGGAACTGACACAGTACTCCAGATGCAGTCTCACCAGTGCAGAGTAGAGGGGAAGAAGAACCTCCCTTGATCTGCTAACCACCCCCCTTCTGATCCCCCCCAGGATGCTGGTGGCCCTCCTGGCCACAAGAGCACACTGCTAGCTCATAGTCATCCTGCTGCCCACTAGGACCCCCAGGTCCCTTTCTCCTACACTCCTCTCGAGCAGGTCAGTCCCCAACCTATCCTGGTACCTGAACACCATGCTAATAAAAACATTACGCTCATTTAACTTTTTACATAACATTTCAGCATTTTCCTCACATCTATTGTAAGGAAGGTACATAAAAGCACCCGTCACAGAAATATTCCCCACACCTTTTAAAATATGGAGTCATTCACCTTTTGTATTCTTTGGGAATGCATCTGACAGGCTCTTAAAATATTGCACTAGTGGTCATGCTGAAGACGAGTGTAGGCAAGGGGCTCACCAGGTCACCTACATGACTCTCCTGTGACCCACTGTACCCGTGGAACTGGTCAGTGGGGAGAAGCCAGATGAAGGCAGGGAGCAGCAGTGGTACCACACGGTGAGATGCAAGCGCATCTCCATTTGTGAGCACACGCACACAGACGTGCTGCGTACGGCCCACAAGGGACTTACGCCACAGCATGTAAATAGTTGTAAGACATAATTTGTTCTCAGCGGCAGACTTTGCTGGGAATTGAAAGTGCTCAGCATCCTGCAGGTCTGGACTCCGAAGCTGCTTTTGTTAGAACACATGTAACACCAGGACGAGTGACAAACTATGCATAGCGTTTTACCATAAAATATAGACAAGTCTCGTAATGGGTTTAGTTATTCAGAGGATGGCTTTAAATAGATGAGGTTCTATACACACAGAATATATGGATATCTAAAGTGCCAGCATTTCATTACTGTCAGGCATAAATAGGTCAATTTGCTTGCATGTTCCCAGGCAAGAGAATAGTTATTTTAGTTAGAATCTGCTATTGTAGTGTGATATCATGGAATTAATGGAGAGTGAAGCTGTGGCACTTCCTAGAGCTAGTCAAAGACATGCCATATGGAATAGTAAGGCAAGGCAACACTGTAGGCTGTAACGTAGGAAAAATGAAAGAGAGTAAAACAAAAAATCCAAGCTAAATCCCAAAATCTATCTAAGCTAGAAAAATGATCCATTGGTTGGTCACATCGAGAAGGATCTGTAAAGTAATTTCATCTTAGGAGGGGAAAAACACTGTATTTCATCTTAGGAGGGGAAAAAACATTGATCCTAAAGTATTCAGAATTGTGAAGATGAATGATCAGAATTCAGCATGTTTCTGCATCTGTCTTCAATCTAGTAAGAAGGTTTGAGATATTTCTGGAAACTTCTGGGACAAGCTAATGGTTTTGGACTAATTAGCATAAATTAAGGCTTATATTTTCTTTTATAATTAGTATTGTAAACACATCATTCTCCAAAAGTGGGTCTGTTAGCTGTGTGTGCTGGGTAGAGGTAAGACTGGCACTCGGTGATGGAGAAGGGGGGGTCCAGGAGGAGCAGAGGGTGACAGATCCCTCCCTGTGTCACTGTGGCAGCCTCTGCAGTCACTCCCAGTGGGCTCCTCTGCCAGATCATTTAGCGACCACAGGCAGCCAGTCCCCTTCCAGCAGGTAGGAAACACTTGTGTTAGAGCTCCCTTCAAGCATATCCACGGCACACAAACAGAAATCGGGGCCCCACAGAGCAGTCGTAGTGAAGGGATTTCCTGATTAATGCTGCTCATTAAAAAGAAACCATGATTCCTGCTGAAGTTTGATCCCTAGCACAGGGAATCTTCTTTCTGTGCATCACTGCACAGTTGTTGGAGGGTGTCCAGCATAGAACAATGAAGATGATGAAGGAAGGAGAACNCTGCTGTGGCAGGGGGATTGGACTAGATTATCTTTTGAGGTCCCTTCCAATCCCTAATGATTCTATGATGACAGCACATAGCAAAACAAAAGGAAAAGTAAATGGACTGTCAGACTCACGGTATATGCAAGACATGCATGTGAAGTTATGCATGTGACAAAGATGTACCGCGTCACATTTCTTAAGAAATGTCTTTTTTATTTATGGAAATTTCAGTTATTTACTGATTTGGAATGGCACTAGAGAATCTTTATGCAGTTTAACTAGTATTTACTGGTTTGCATTGAAGAAATAAGGTATACAGCTGCTGAAAGCAATTATGCAAAAAAGAACGACTGTTCTCAGCTGTGCTCTTCAGACCCCTCTTACCAAGAATTAGCATATATAATAACATTAATTAGGAAATGTCAGAATGTTTTAATGCTACCCAAGATGAAATCATATAACAGAATTACACGGAACCATAAGTAATTTTACTAGAGCATTTTCATTTTTGTTTATATGCCATTTTTCTCATGAATTTGGTAGAAGGGCAAACATCTGATCAGTATTTTCTATTTGCTTCTCTTTCAGGACTGCACAGCTATGAGGATCTGGCTTCCCAGTGAGAGTAATGGAGCATTGGAACAGGCTGTCCAGGGGGGTTGTGGAATCTCCTTCTCTGGAGAAGTTCCAGACCCACCTGAATATGTTCCTGTGTGACTTCATCTAGGTGATCCTGCTGTGGCAGGGGGATTGGACTGGATGATCTTTTGAGATCCCTTCTGATCCCTAATTATTCTGATTCTATGGCAAAATCATTCATAGAGACAAAACACCAGAAAGAAAATAAATGAAATGTATGTCCTTTTCAGGCTCTTCTACTTCAGGTTAAAACTTGCAGTACCTTCTGCTTCACTTTTAAAAAGATTCTACCACTACTTCTTCAATATGAGAGCAAAAAGATGCATTAAAAAACATTTAAATGCAGTTAGTAACTAATACTTAATAAGTAAGCTCAGTTCACACAGACTGATAAAGTAACTGCTTGAATTCTTACTCCTGGAAGTGTTCAAGACCAGGTTTGATGGGATTCTGGGCAACCTGCTGTAGTGAGAGGTGTCACTGCCAATAGTGTAGGGTTTGGAACTGGATGATCTCTCAGGTCCTTTCCACTCTCAGAAAGAATTGGATGCAAATAAAGGATGATATTTTAATTCATTTACTTGGAATTGTATAATACCTTCCTTAACTGATTTCAAGTAGCATGGTAAAACACCAGGATCAAGAGTAATAGCGTTGTCATTTAGTGACTATTTAGTAAGAATTCCTGATTTCAGGTCCAACCATGTCTACTTTCATGTAGTTACTTACCCCCGTGCCTGAAGAACAGTTTAATTTTAAAACAAATCTGGTTATGGCAATGAAAACTCTTTCTTGAAATTGTTCTTAAACAGGTTTCAACTTTGCTGCAAGGCTTACATTGCAGACTCAAAGCTAAGCGGCAAGATCTGATCTGTCTCTATCAGAGATCTACTTCTTAACAAGTGTTCTTTTATTTGTGCTTTGCAGGTTGGCAAAATTTGATTTAGTCTCTCTCTGGTGAAAGCATGCCCAGCAGTGATGGATTAAAACTATGTATTTGACTCTAAACTCATCCAAAGGTTTATTACTTGGAGTGTGAACAAAACACTCCCTGTAACAGCTAGACAATGGTCTTCAAGCATTGAATATAGAGATCTAAAAAGCCCAATCCTCTGTGACTTAAAACTGCAGAAGTATTCTGACTTCTGTCTAGCTTTAAACATTGTCCCATACTATAGCTATTCACATATTTCTTACACATCCAGCCATGGAACATGCTTGCTGGATACTCGGCTTTCCAGTTGGGATAATCATGTCGTGCTGCCAGAGGCATCACATGGAGTAGCTTTTCAAATAGTAAATCTGAGTGATCTGATGTGCTGGTATGGATACAAAGAATGAGCACATAACTTCCATGTCAAAATATCTCTCTAAGCATCATCTTCCAACTCAAAAAATTCTTCTAAGGTTGTATAATTTAGACTTGACATTAGGAAAAGGTTTTTCACTGACAGAGTGATCCGGGTTTGGAATGGGCTGCCCACAGAGGTGGTTGGGTCACCGTCTCTGGAGGTGTTCAAGGTTAGGCTGGATGAAGTGCTGAGTGGCATGAGCTAGATGGCAGATGTTAGGTTTACTTGGTTTATTTGGATGTAGGTTGGACTGGATGATCTTTAAGGTCTTTTCCAGCCTCATCAGTACTGTGAGACTGTAATTTTGGACTTCCAGTCCTCAGCTCAGTGTTAATGCTCACTCTGCCATGGCTGAGACAAATTACATCACTATAATGCAAAGCATTTTTAATCATTACTTTTAGAAACTTGTCTGATGTTTGTTTGAGCATTTTGACTAATTTCATCAAACTTATACCCCTGCATCTCTTCCACCTGTTTCTTTCCATCTGACTGCTGGCTGCACTTAAGTGCCGAAGATGCTGAGTTTTCATTTCTTAATTCCTTTTTTTTTCAGTCACAATTTAGTCCTCTTTCATTATTAAATGGTATCTTTTTCAAAGTAATTAGTAGAGGAACAGACTCCGAGCTGTTATAGTAACACCATCTGAAACTGCCTCGATCATTTCCTTTTGCATTATCTTTCTTTTAACCTTTCACAGACTGTTGTTTTTCTGGAAAAGCAGAAATAAATGACTGTCTTGAACTCTGGCACCTATATAAGCTTTTAACCCAGGCAGTCCAACCCACAAAGATAAAAGGTTCATAATTAGACTGCAAATCTAAGCAACACTGTTATTTTAAATGTACATATTGAATTAAGTGAAATAAAAAACCCCATGAAATCGATGAACTATGATACTTCAAAGCAGAACAAACCTTCGGTGCATTAGTACAGACAGAAGAACAGCGAGAAGAGTTTCCCACCACCTCAGTGGTCTTTGACCTTTAAGTCTAAGCTCATCCATTCTGATCTTTCTGTGTGTCTTAAAAGAGCTCGAAAGTCTCTTTTTGTTCATTGTATAATGAAATAACAATTTATAATGCATTTCTCTTCAGAAAACAACACTCCAAACTCATGTTACTGCGAAACACAAGCAATGTCCTTCCAGATCTTAACACTTGGACCCTTTTAGAGATAATTGTAATGCATAGGATAAATAAAATAGAAACATGCTCCCTGAACCCTAGTGCAACAGAGTCTGAGATTAAAAGGTCTTCATTCAAGACAGTTTTTAAATACTTGTTCCTTGCCCTCTTCCATTTTATGCTTCTTCTTCAAGGTCTTTTGCAATTTACAGGAACAATTAGCAAATGAGAAAAGGGTTGTACTAAACAACAAAGAATGACCGGTCCCACACGCTTAATCTGCAAAGGATGGAAGCATAGGAGAAATGGAAGAAAAGAAGAGCACTCCATTCTTCTAAAAATGGTTGATTCCATTCACCGTTTGTTCAATTTTAGAGGCACGAAACCATACAGACCAGACTGCAAGCTCCCATTCTGTAGCACTGCTGCAACTTTGGTTACTTTGGATGCAGACTTCTAAACATTACCGAGCTGAAATCTGGATGCTATGCAGGTCATCCTGGTAATTCATTCATTTATTCTGAATGTAAGGCATATTCCCTTCACCTTCTTAAATGGGCAATTTATATAATTATAATTAATCATTTGGGACTAAATAATTTAGCAAAAAAAGAAAAGAACTTTCATAACAGCTCCTCCACATCATCCCATCCCGTAGTCATGCAAATGAGCTATCAAATGAACTGTAAGGAAAGGTAAAGAAGAAGATAAATTAATAGAATAAGTGAATCACTGAGGTTAGGAGATACCTCCAAGATCATCAAGTCTAACCATCAACCAACCCAGTGGCCACCATGCCGACTAAACCCTGTTTCCAAGTGATACATCTACATATTTGTTAACCCCCTCTAAGACGGTTAACTCTGCCACCTCCACCCCCTAAGATGGTATCTCTGCCACCTCCCTGGACAGCCTCTATCAATACTTGACTACTTTTTCAGGGAAGGCTTTTTTCCTGACGTCCAATCTAACTCTCTCCTGTTGCAATTTGAGGCCATTTCTTCTGATCCTAGTGATTTTGGAGAAAAGATTGAACCCCACCTCTCTACAACCTCCTTTCAGGTAGGTATAGAGGGTGATTATCATAGAATCACAGAATCATTAGGGATTGGAAGGGACCTTGAAAGATCATCCAGTCCAATCCCCCTGCCACAGCAGGATCACCCAGACTAAGTCACACAGGAACACATTCAGGCAGGTCTTGAATGTTTCCAGAGGAGACTCCACAACGCCCCTGTCCAGCCTGTTGCAGTGCTCCAGGACCTTCCCTGGGAAGAAGTTCCTGCTGAGATTGAGATGGAACCTCCTCTGTTCCAGCTGGCACCCAGTGCCCCTTGTCCTGTCACCAGATGACCTTGAGAAGAGCCTGGCCCCATCCTCCTGACACCCACCCTTCACATTAATGCGGTCACCCCTCAGCCTCGTCTTCTCCAAGCTCAAGAGACCCAGCTCTCTATATACGTGTGGGACTCAGCTTCAGGAATTTATTTGATATTTATGGTATGCATATTTAATATGCAGTTTTATAATTTAACTCTCTCCTAATATGCCTGGATATCTATTTATTCTCTTTTGATGTAATGAACAAAAAGATTAAACGTAGATAACTCGGGCAAGGGCAAGGAAGTGATGTAAGGGTGAAGTCTTAAATTGCTTTTCCTAAGTCCAGCAGGGAGCACGTACCAGTTTAAACTGTGGAAGGACTAACATGAAATCAGGACAAGATGCATGTCTTATGTCAGAAACAATTTCCTCAGCAACCCAAAGAGGGTGGTATGGTCAAGAGACATTCAGCTTCTAGTCTGCTCGCTTAGTCCTTTTTATTCCATCTTCCCATCTATTACTGTCTGATTTTAACATAATGGACTTGCATAATAAAAATTAACAACCCTAACATCTGTAAGGCAACAGCAATGCACGCAGCAACTCAAACACATGCACCCATAGATTTGAAAGGCTTCTATTAAAACCAAAATTACTTTCAGGAGGCTGGCAGAAGGCTGTTTATTTTAAAGTGTTCACACAAAACCTTGAGATGCCATTAGTGTTAAACAGGTATTTGAGTTATAGAACCATTCTGACCTTTTCAGGGATTTGCCAGTATTTATTGGCATTCCGAGTGACATTTATATTGTTAAATGAAAAGCTAAATGCCTGAAGCTGCCAATGGAGTAGTTATGAGGACAACACCTGATCACAGAATACTATAAATTACTTGGCCATAGGTGAACTGCACAATGAAATATCTCTTGATGATCTCACCAAAAAACCTGCTCAGTCTAGTCAATTCACATCAACTCTTAGCTTAAAATACCTTCCTCAATTAATTATAAAACCAATTTGTACAATATTATTTAATCCTCCATGAGTATTCTTTATTCTTCTGCAAAGCTTTGATGAGAAAATCACCAATGCAACAAACACCAACCTTAACACGTTTGTAATATCAATTTTAAAGGTAATTCTGCTTCATAATACTAATGTTGATTTAATTAATATTTAGTTAATATTTGTAGTTAGTATTTGCCCAGGGGGGTTGTGGAGTCTCCTGCTCTGGAGATGTTCCAGACCCGCCTGGATGTGTTCCTATTCCTGCGTAACTTGGTCTAGATGATCCTGCTATGGCAGGGAGATGGGACTGGATGATCTTTTGAAGTCCCTTCCAATCCCTAATGATTCTATGATTCTATAATTAGACAAAAGCAGAATTTTACCCAGACACCTGCAATCAAACCCAGTAAAAATGATTTCCCAGGATATTTGTCCATTTCTCCCAATTAAAAAAACAAGTCTAATAAAAATTCTAATCTTTCTCTAATAGAACAATAAAATAAAATGTACTGAGCTGATGCAATGGTTTCAGCAATAGAACCTACCCTGTCTAAATTCCTGGATAAGCCCTTCGTTACTCATTTCATTTCAAGAGGAAAAAAAGAAGCAGTTTTCCACACACAACATCTGGGTTGGCTTTTTTTTCTTCCATTTTCCCCCCGAATGCTAGCACATTAAGATGAAATACAGTACTTGTCATGCTAGAATTGGAAAGGAAAATACAAGTATTTATGCTTCTCCTTTGTCCCAGAACACGAAAAAGAAATACAGCTCATGAGCAGGCAATAATAATCAGCAATGAATATTTATGCGCATATTTGCTACCAGCTAAGTGGTCTCATCAAGGAATAATTCTGGAAATAAAGACGACCTAAAATTCATTATCAAAGTGATCCTGAAAAATGTGTTCGTAAAGGTAATTTTATGTGTTAATGACAGGTTAAATCTTTTTCAAATAATGGGGTTTTCACAGAACCAAGGTAGCTCATTCTTTTTTTGTTCTGTAAAAAGGTCACATTCATTCCCTAACCAATACAGTTCTGACCGGCAATGTTGTTTTGCTTTGCTTCTCTCGTATCGGTTGTGTGCAGTTCAAGAAAACAGTAACACCCACACAGTGTTTGCCGTGATGATTAAATAATATCCCACAATTAACAAATTGTTGGAATTTCTGCATGAATCAGGAGGAAGCCACAGGCAAGGCTGTTTGCACTTGCTTTCTCCATAGGGATCCTAATCAAAACCACCTGCAACAAGAACAACGGATCTTCTCGACCCAGTCTGCCACAACAAAGCATAATGTCACTTGCTCTAGCACTTGCTCTCTATTTCAACAAACACTTTAACTTCAATCTCACCGTGATAAACCCGCTGTGGGACATTAAAGGTGTATAATATTACTGCAGTACGTTAGCGAGTGACCGATACCAGATGTGAAAAACTCTGTCTCCCTAAGGTCTACATGCACAGTTCTCGGATGAGGGACTGTGCTCCACTCCCAGCCCTACTGACAGAACTTATGCCTTTGCTGTGAATCAACAGGCACTGAGGGGCAGAGACACGTAGAGGCAGAGACACTCAGAGGCAGTAAGGATGAAGACTCAAGAAAGGCTGGTGATGAAGTCAGAAGGCAGGATGTTTTTACCTGTCAGCATAGAACACACAGTGCAAACCCTCTCAGAGCATTAAAAGGAAGCTCTTACTGAAAAAAATAAGTAGTCACACTGATTACCGTGACATTATTCATGTCTGATAAATTATCAGCAAGCTTTTCGGTTATCAATCTTTAAAATTACAGTTCCACAAATTGCAATTCTGACATTTGAAAACAAGGATTTCATCAGAATCGGGTGGTTGGTTAGGTAACAGCTGGCACTTTCTCTGCAATGCTGAGCTCTCTTTGGTCATCATGAAATCAAGTTCATAAGGTCACACCTTATGGAAAGTCAGTATCAACCAGAGAGTCAATATATTGGCTGTAACCATCAAAAGATG